>CM076571.1:202728708-202827931 GCA_034641835.2 Pinus albicaulis | reverse complement strand
GAGTTTGGCACACATCCCAAGGCAGTTTTGGCATGATTTTCTAGAAGACTGTACAGCAGCCTTTTGGCACGTTTTCCAAGAGGTCGTACTGTAGTTTGGCTTAGTTTTAGAGGCATTAGAAGGCAGATTTATTTGGCACAAATTTTGAGGCAGGCCATACAGTAAGTGGCTGTCCTCTTGCACAAAAATCGAGGGAGATTCCGTAAAGAAAAGTTATGCTGTGTTTTTCGGCATGAAAATTGAGATTTAGTACAACAACATTTATTGTTGTTTGCACAGAAATCGAGGAGGTCGTACAAGGCATTTATTGCATATTTTCTAGGCACGAAAATCAAGGAGGTCGTACAACATTTATTACTGTTCTGTTTTGGTTTTTTTCACATTTTTCGAGGTGGTGGTTAAGCACGGAAAACGAGATAAGTTGTAAAGTTTACTTGCTGATTTTTTCTGAATATTTCTCTCACTGTAAAAAGAATTTTCCAGAAATACAAAGGAGCTTTCGAGCTGGTTTTCCCCAAGAGTTTTAGGGGGTTTTTCCAGGGTCACCCTGACCAAAAATCACTATGTTATCATGTGTTGAATGGCTGTTTGTATTTGCTGATTTTTATTTCTGCATTTTCCAGCATTCTGTAAATTTTCCAGAATTTGCGTTTTCAGCAAAAAATTATTTTCCAGTTTGTTGAATATAAGGATATGGGAAAGGACATTTAACTATTTGGAGAAATAAGGTGAAACTGAAAACTGGGGTGGGAAAAAGGAAATTTCTACATGGTATCAGAGCTTGAGTGCTGAAAGTGCAGTTTGGGACAGCAAGGAGAAAAACACAGCCTGCTGATTTTTCACTCAGAAAATTCCAGCAAGCTGATTTTTCACAAATACAATTTTTATCTTTACTATAGCAGTGTTATTTTTCAGTTTTAGGACAGCAGGATGTCATTGGGATTGAGGGTGGAGGATAGGTTGGATGGGCATACCAATTACATCGTTTGGAAGGAGAGAATGAAGAGTATCTTTGAGGAGGCAGAAGTCTGGGATATCATGGTTCATACCCAACAACAGCCTGTTAATGTGCCTACTGATGCTGTTTAGTTGGCAACATATAATAGAAAGAACAACAAGAGTAAGAGACTGATCCTAGACGAAATCAAAGACCATTACATTCCTCATGTGAGAGGAAAGAGAAATGCTCATGAGATGTGGACAACATTGTCCAATCTCTACCAAAGTACCAATGAGAACCAGAAAATGGTCCTGAAGGAGAAACTGAAAACCATTAATATGGGTAAGACTGATAGTGCAACTGGATATCTCACAAATATTACTAATGTGAGAGATGAGTTGGCAGCAATTGGAGAGGTTATTCCACCCACTGAGTTGGTGTGGATAGCAGTGAATGGCCTCCCCAGTTCATGGATGAAATTTGTTGATGGGGTTTGTGCACATGAGACCCTTCCCACATGGGAGAGGTTTTGGGATGATTGCATTCAGACAGAGATTAGGAAAGGTCAACATGGGGCAGCCAAGCCAGTTGATCGGGATGAGGATGTAGCACTGTTGGTAGGAGGCAAGAAAGGCAAAGGCAAGAAGCATGCTTCCACAAGCAATGGTGGGGGCAAAGGTAAAGGTAAAGGTAAATAGGGTAACACACAGAAGGACTATTCCAAGGTGAAGTGTTGGATATGTCAGAAGATGGGACACTATGCAGTTGTGTGTCCGGAGAAGAAGAAGAAGAAGGCGAAGAACCAGAGAATGGCAGCATCAGTAGAGATTGAGGACTTTGCAGATCGCTTTGACCAGGAGTTTGGGTTCATTGCATGTGAGTCCTCTAGTGCAGGATTACCTGCCACAGAGGTTTAGAGGGAGCATGCATTTCCCTCGACTAGCGGAGCATCTTCGAGTATCTAGTATGTGGACAGTGGGGCTTCACGTCATATGACAGGAGTCTGTGAGTACTTCTCAGAGCTTTCAGAGAGTGGCACTGATATAGAGGTAGTACTCGGTGATGACATAGTTGTTAGAATAGTCGGTGTGGGAACACTGACATTTCAGAGGGAGTCTAAACCTCCCTTGAAGGTTTCAGATGTTATTTATGTGCCAGGGATGAGGAAGAACCTCATATCTGTCTCAGCTTTGGAGAACAGAGGATATGAGATATTGTTCAGGGGTGGACAGGTGCTGATGTATCCCAGGGGCGCTCCAGATGATTCAGCTAGAGTGATAGGTGTACGCCATGCAAAGGTGTACAAGTTTGCATTTCAGCCCCTTTTGGCATTGAGCAGTAGTATCGACAGCAAAGCTAGCAGTTCTGAGCTGTGTGAGATTTGGCACCACAGGATGGGGCATTTGTATCATGGAGCCTTGAGGACTTTGCGGGAGATCACTACAACTGTGCCAGATTTCAGTACTGATCACTTTGATACTTGCAGAGGATGTGTGATGGGAAAGTTTGCCAAATCCCCTTTTCCCAGCAGTGACAGTAGAGTGACTGGGATACTTGATTTGATTCATAACGATGTGAGCAGTCGGATGTCTCATGTTTCCTTGAGTGGATATGAGTACTATGTTTTATTCATTGATGATCACTCCAAGAGGACCTGGATTTATTTCTTGAAGACCAAGAGTGAGGTCTTCAAGAGGTTTCAGGAGTTCAGAGCTCTTGTGGAGACACAGACAGGTCAAAAGATCAAGTCCCTGAGGTCAGACAATGGAGGAGAGTACACCCTTGGAGAGTTTGTTGACTATTGTGCGGAGGCAGGCATTAGGAGGGAGTTCATTGTTCCTTACAACCCCCAGCAGAACAGGGTTGCAGAGAGGAAGAACAGATCCATCGGAGGGGCTGCCAAAGCCATGTTACATGATCAGGGGTTGCCATTGTTTTTGTGGGCAGAGGCCTGCAACACTGCCTTTTATTTGCAGAACAGGAGTCCGCATCATGCCTTGGGGCATATGACTTTGGAGGAGCATTTTTCTGGGAAGAAGCCTGATATTGGTCATCTTCGTATCTTTGGGTGTATCACATACTCCTACATACCCAAGGAGAAGAGGACCAAACTAGAGCCCACCGCAGAGAAGGGTATCTTTGTGGGCTACAGTGAGACCTCAAAGGCCTTTTGGATTTACATTCTTGCACAGAGGAAAGTTGTTGTCGGGCGGGATGTGAAGCTCGAGGAGGATAGGGCCTTAGGAGGTCACGGGATTTAGAGTATTTGGATCAGCCAGACCCTCAGCAGCAGCTGAGTCAGTCACAGGGATCCAGTGGGGAGGGATCAGGAGGATCCGAAGGTACATCTATGATGATTTCAGGTCCGTCAGTGAACAGTGGCTCACAGAGTCAGAGGGGTGGTGCTTCAGGCAGCATGCAGAGTAGTCCATAGAGCAGTTCACTAGGGAGTCCACTGATGGACAGTTCACATGGTACCTCAACTTCTACAGGTTCAGGTGCAGGCAGGAGGACAAAAAACATACAATCAGGAGTTTAGGCTCCTGATGATGATGAGGAGGATGAGTTTCATTCTCCAATGGGAGAAGTATGCTCAGGGAAGAGGAAGCCCAAGTGGCTTCAGGACACCTTGAGAGAGGCCACATCTGTTGCTGGGCCTAAGAGGCCGGTCAGAGAGAGCAGACCACCTGAGAGGTTTTGTAGCTATATGGCAATGGCTACCGGCATCCTTGACTCTGAGCCTTCTAGCTATGAGGAGGCAGCTAGCCAGCAGGTCTGGAGAGAGGCCATGCAGGAGGAGTATTCTTCTATCATGAAGAATGATTTTTGGGAGGTGGTGCCGAGGCCTGAGGGAAAATCCGTGGTTACTTCCAAATGGCTTTACAAGGTAAAGCATGCTGCAGATGGCAGCATTGAGAAATTCAAAGCGAGGTTTGTGGCTAGAGGGTTCTCCCAGGTAGAGGGAGTTGATTATGAGGATACCTTCGCTCCCGTGGCTCGATATACTTCGATCCGCTCCATTATATCGATAGCAGCAGAGATGGGTTGGAAGATCCACCAGATGGATGTGAAGACCGCATTTCTCAATGGCTTCATACAGGAGGAGGTGTACATTGAGCAGCCACAGGGCTTTGAGGTGCATGGGAAGGACTCCCATGTGTGCAGACTGAAGAAGGCCCTTTATGGCCTGAAGCAAGCTCCCAGAGCTTGGTACTCCAGGATAGATACTTACTTGCAGAAGATGGGTTTCACAAAGAGTGAGGCAGATCCGAACCTTTACTATATGGTGATAGGTGAGGAGCCTCTCATTCTGGTGTTGTATGTGGATGACTTAGTCATTACAGGTGCAGAGAGACTCATAGAGCACTGCAAGAGAGATCTTGCGGTGGAGTTTGAGATGAAGGACATCGGCTTGATGCATTACTTTTTGGGTTTGGAGGTGTGGCAGGAGGAGGGGCATTTCTTCCTGGGACAGGGGAAGTATATTGTGGACATCCTTGGAAGATTCCACATGAAGGATTGTAGACCCATGTCGACACCGATGATCACCAACTAGAAGAAGCTTCATGCTTCGAATTCTGAGTTGGTGGATCCCACATTGTACAGACAGCTGATTGGTTCCTTGATGTATTTGGTCAACACTAGACTAGATATTTGTTTTGCAGTCAACACGATGAGTCAGTTTATGTGTGAGCCTAGGAAGGTTCACTGGGTGGCTACAAAACACATTTTGCGATACTTGCAGGGGACAGTGGATTATGGTCTGGACTACAGGCAGGGGGATGGAGTGAGATTGGCAGGTTACACTAATTCTGATTGGGCAGGTTGTGCTTCTGATAGGAAGAGCACTTCAGGGTGCTATTTTGGGTTGGGTTCGGCAGTAGTGTCATGGTTCAGCCGAAAACAGCAGTCAGTAGCATTGAGTTCAGCGGAAGAAGAGTATATGGCAGCCACTCTAGCTAGTTGTGAGGCCATCTGGCTTCGCAAGATGTTGTTTGGATTATTTGGTCAGCCGTTGAGACCTTCAGTGATTTACTGTGATAATCAGAGTTGCATTAAACTCACGGAGAATCTAGTATTTCATGACAGGTCAAAGCATATCGGGATCAAATATCATTTCATCAGAGACTATGTTCAGAAAGGAGCTGTGAAGCTTGAGTATATTCCCATTGATGAGCAGGTTGCAGATATTCTTACCAAAGCCTTACCACGAGGCAAGCATGTCTACTTCAGAGACAAGATGGGTGTGGTGAGGAACACCTTCCTCGGTAAGAGGGAGTGTCGAAATTTGGTTACCGGAGGACAGGTGGTTCCCTAAGGCTTTGATCTTTGGCCTAGGGAAAAGTGTCCAAAAGAATTTAACTTTTCTCCTAAAGTGACTTTATAAAGTTATAAAGTCAAATCTAATTTAAAAGTGACTTTAAGTGATAAAGTTACTAAAGTCTAATTTTAAAGTGACTTTAATAAAGTGAATGTGAAATTAGAAAGGAAAAGTGACTTTGGAAATAAATGACTAAGTGGGTCTTTATTAAAGTGGGGTGAATTAAAAAATAGAAAGTGAGATTTAAATAAGAATTTAATCTCAGCCCTAGATCTCAATCTATTTCAGCCATTGGATTTAGGGATTCCCCAAAAGTCACTTAGGGTTAGGTTAAAGGAGGGAAAGGAGGAAAAGGTCATTCATTCTTTCATGAGCAGATTGGGCGAAGGAGAGAAAGAGAGCAAGGGATATTTCTGGGCAGTGAGGAGAAGGAGGCAATAGCTTGGCACACATTCCAAGGCAGGATTTCAGCAAGTCCATACAACTGAGTTTGGCACACATCCCAAGGCAATTTTTGGCACGATTTTCTAGAAGACCGTACAACAGCCTTTTGGCACGTTTTCCAAGAGGCTGTACAGTAGTTTGGCTCAGTTTTTGAGGTAGTAGAAGGCAGATTTATTTGGCACGAATTTTGAGGTAGGCCGTACAGCAAGTGGTTGTCCTCTTGCACAAAAATCGAGGCAGATTCTGTACAGAAAATTTCTGCTGTGTTTTTGGCACGTAAATCGAGATTCCATACAGCAGCATTTATTGTTGTTTGCATAGAAATCGAGGAGGCCGTACAAGGAATTTATTGCAGATTTTCTAGGCACGAAAATCAAGGAGGCTGTACAGCATTTATTTCTATTCTATTTTGGCTGTTTGCACATTTTTTGAGGCAGTGGTTAAGCACAGAAAACGAGATAAGTTGTAAAGTTTACTTCCTAATTTTTTCTGAATATTTCTCTCACTGTAAAAAGAATTTTCCAGAAATAAGAAGGAGCTTTCGAACTGGTTTTCCCCAAGAGTTGTAGGGGGTTTTTCCAAGGTCACCTTGACCAAAAATGACTGTGTTATCATGTGCTGAATGGCTGTTTGTATCTGCTGATTTTTATTTCTGCATTTTCCAGCATTCTGTAAATTTTCCAGAATTTGTGTATTCAGCAAAAAATTATTTTCCAGTTTGTTGAATGTAAGGATATGGGAAAGGACATTTAACTATTTGGAGAAATAAGGTGAAACTGAAAACCGGGATGGGAAAAAGGAAATTTCTACAGTGGCTTGCTTCTAGTCGAACCAACAAACCTGAGCTCGACTGCTATGGTTACCTTCCTCGACCACCTCGGCAATAGCTTCAAACAACCTCCACCTTGCAGCCAAGATGCTATCTTCCTTCGGGTGCTAGAATTTCCAGCTAAACAAAATATCAGATTCAAAAGAGGTAAGTGATTTTTATTTTAAAACTGTCCTATGAACTTGTGGAAGCATACAGGTTAGAAGGGAACTGTCTAAACATCCACGAAACAAAAAATTTATACAATATTCAAAATTAAATATATACTAAAGACATTGTCTACTTCTAATCCTGTTAGTTTAAGACAGGAAAATTAGATTTAACAGTCGCTGGATTAATTTCCACAGTAGTCAAGTTTCTGGAATATGGACCATCAGTGCTAGCAACGTTATCTCTGTACTATGCATTGGAGGAATTGATCACTATACAAGCATATTTGCACAAGAAAAAACTAAGAAAGTTTATCTCCGTGGACAAGGTTATTATTATGTAAACTTTAAAGCTTTTCTTGTTTATTTAAACCTTCAAGAAAATTGTTCCATTCCTGTGAATTTTCCCTTTTGAATAGATCTTTCCGTTATTGCCCAGGCTGATTTAGTTTTTTTTTTTCTGAAAATCTCAACCAAAGCCCAAATATTGTTATGAAATTATGGAAGAGTTGGTAGTAGATCCCCTATGTCCGACATTGTCCTCAGACTCCAAGACCCTGCTGAGCCCCATCACAATAACATAAATTGATGTCGATGGAAATGCAGTCTTACACAGTGGCACCGATATATCTAAATACATAAATAATTCAAATGCAATAGTAATGTATAGGCACCATTAGAATTCATGCCAACCTGTCTGCAATTGCCTCTCCCCACCAAAATTCAAGGAAACGAATCAAACTGACGCCGGACTCTCCGCATGGAATTTCATCTTGACTCCAAGGAGATTGACCAGAAAAGGCGATGCACCTCGGAATAGTGTTATACGGTAAAGATCCTGTTTTCAACACCATGTAGCAAAAATATTTCATTTTCTTTTCCGCTTCAAAGATTTGAGATCTCCATGCCGGCAATAACCATAGGGCCAACATGCTAAAAGAGAAAGGGATGCAGAAAGATTCAAATTGGAAACAGAAATGTGCATATTTACCGGCATATTTGTGCCCTTCAGAAGAGAGCCAAAACCCCATCTGTTCTTGCCTGCCCCAATGGAAGCTCTTCCATTTAGTAGTCATCGTGTGCAAAGGTGTTGGAACCATTGAAAAATTGGCAACAAACTTTCTCAGGTATTGAGTTGCTCCCATGCAACTTCTAGCCTGTGCAGGAAAGCGAGGGCACCGTTGGAGGCTGGGCATGCCCTTGGTGGTTTTACAATAGTAATAAGGTGTTCAAAGGAGCGGTGATTCAAGCCGAGCTTTTCAAAGCCATTTCAACTTGCTGCAATGTGGGTTGAATCAGGTATCAATTTCATAATCTTGCTGCAACGTGGCTTGCATGTAATCATGGCCTGATTACCCACAAGTTTGTCAAACCTCAATTAAGTGTTCAGTTTGAAAAATTATTTCCATATCTTTATGATGTTGTTCTATACATTTCTTCTTTATGTTCTCGATGATTAAAAAGTTTTAACTTATATCTTAACATACTAATAAGATGAAAAAATTTTCCATGAAGACATTCTCCACAAATACCGCGGGGATATTTTGTATTAAGATAAGGATTCCAGATTTTATTTTCTAATTTTAAAATCTTCACATTATTTATTTATTAAATGAATGATAATCCACGTACGAAAATAGAAAACGGAAAAATATATAACCGTTTCTTATCACCAAAGGTTCGGAGGAGGACAATGAAATGTGACCTACATAAATAATTGAAAATCATAAAAGCCTTTAAGCTTAAAAAAAACCTTTAAGCTTCATCACATGAAGAGTAAATTGCTTGTACCAAGCTTAACACAATAATATAACTTAATTTAAACCTCTAAATTCATTACTATGAAACGTAATAATCTCAATAATAAAGAGTGCACTTCACGCATTTGTACTCTTGAAAATACACATTAAATATTGCAATGTGTATGACGTGGGTTAAATGTTTTTTTTTTTTTCATAGACTAATTTCAATAAAGATATTAATTTGATTCGAGGTTTTAATATATAAATTTTAAATATGTGAATCAATGTGAAAGACTAATTTGAACTACGCATAGATTGAATCCCAATATTTTTATTTTCCAACTTTAAAAGTAACGTTTTTTATTCTACAAGGTCCAGGGGTTCAAATTCTCTCAGCCTACACACTCGTAATATATTTCAACAACTATGCCATGACTGCTGCACTAGCAAGTGCAAGGCTTACGTAAATCTTGGCTCATCTTTGTACTGACATTTTTTAAGTACGGCTCATTTTTCAGTCGCGAGTACAACTGGTTTTCTGGTTCGAATATTTAGACACCTTTGTGTATAATCATGTTTAACCTTGAAGAATATAATATTCTTTATGGTAGGTCGTAGTCACACAGAGGTCTGGTGGCAGGGACTTGCTGCCTCGCACCCAACCTTGTTTGACTTGCTTCAATCATTAAGTCGATTGAGATGGGAGGTTGGGTCACTATCCAAAACTCTGTGGCTAACTTTTAATGAGAATGAAATTTGGCAGGAGATCATCTTTGGAAATTCTTTAACACATACTAATCTAGAGGATTGGGTAGTTTTTCAATTTTTAAAGCAACTCAAATCCAGCGTGATGGCTCACAAACCTTAATTACGACGTAATTTATGTTGGTAGGCTGGTAGTGGAGAGTGTTAGGAAAATTAATTTCAAACATAGCCTTAGCCATAAATTTAAGGATGGTAGGCATATCTGAAGTAAATTTTTTGTAGACCCATGGACATGGGTTAAATGGAGTTCTAAACAGGAGGACAATTTCCCATTCCCCAATAGATTAAATAATCTAAGTCAAATGAAAATTTATTAATGGTTGGTAGAAACACACGGGCAAGTATTTCACCAAAGTTCAGAAAATCATATTCACCCATCCTGTGTATTAATTTTGTCTTGTAGAATTATTATGTAGTGTGGTGGATGTAAGTCTGGAAAGACAAAGGGGAGAAAGTAGTGGATCAAGTTTTGGTGAGCATCTGCAAACAATTTGTTACAGGCTTTTAATATGTGTTACTCCCCAACCCCTCGTGAATGTAAAAACTTACTCCCCAACCCATAGTTAATGTAAAAACTTACTCCCCAACCCCTCATGAATGAAAAATCTCTTATTTTACTGGTGAAGGAGTCTCAGCCTCGATTGGAATTATTTGAAAATTTTGGTCCATTATAGTTGCCCAAGTCAACATGTTTTAATCTCCATCACTCTATATTAAAAGGAAGACTCATGATAATTCTCTATATTAAAAGGAAGATTTAATTTCGGCGATTGAAACTTCTAGAGAAATCTCTCTCTGCAACTCTGTGTTGAGGAAGCATCCTCTTTTTGTTTAAATTTCTTACATGGTATCAGAGCAAGTGAAAAAATTATCGCTGTAAGAGCATTTACATGGAATTAAAAGTTGTTTTAAGGAATTCCATTTTCACGAGCAGTGAGAAATATTTTACATAGTAAGAAAGTTTTTTTTACACAGTAAAAATGGTAGTAGCAAGCACAAGCTTGAGTAATCCTCAAATACCTTAGTTTATTGGAATGAAGGCTCTATTTTCTTCTCAAGACATTTGGGAATTGGTGGAGAATGGTTTCCAAGAACCAACAAATGTTGCAACATACAATGCTTTAACATAAGCAGAAAATGATTTGTTAAGGGACAAAAGGAAGAAGGACTCAAAATCCCTCTTCTACATTTTTCAAGAATTTCATGAAAGTATCTTCCCAAGGATTGCAGCAGCAACAGAGTCCTATCTTCCCAAGGATTGATTCACCTATGACCCTAAAGAATTAAAAGCACATGCATAGTATTAATTGGAGAGACATGTTCTAGAAAACTACTATGCTGGTGCAATTTCTTGAGATCTAAAATTATCTTTATGATTGACCTTGTACTGCCTATAATATGTTCATGAGGCTTAGAGTTGGGATACATTAGTTGTATTATTGCAGTTGAAGGTCATGAGGACAGCTTAAGCACACACCTATTGTTAAAAAATTTTAATATATGCTTCCTAAAGAGACAATAGTTGAGGATTATCATAATATTTGTAACAAATGCACATACATTAACATATTATCTTTGGGTTTGCAATATTTATTATGTGATGAAATAAATTTCCTTGTAGATATTAAGTACATTACAGTGATCACAGACACTTGACGAAACACATTAATGGATATGGATAGGATGGTAATGAATCTCTAGTATTAATTTTTGACCAAATCCACTACTGTGAGATTCACCTATGACCCTAAGTCGAATATAACATCACCTTTTTCCTTCTTGACCTGTATCTCTATATGAAAGAGGTTGATCATGTTTTTTTCTTCATGTTGCTAATGTCTACTCAACTTCACCCACTTCTACATTGATGTGCAAAAAATAATGTCAGCCATGTCTTTCCACCTAATTGATCGAATATGTGGCTATGCAATTTTTCATTTTCACATCCTTCTAATGGTTCTTTAAGATGAGTTTTGGATCCAATTCCCAACACCTCTTTTGTGTGGAGATCAATGTTTCACTAATTTCTAGAATATTTTCGCTACGGTGATGTTGATGTATCCTTCTTGTCACTTCCCCCTTTCCACGTCTTATTTCCCTCCTTTGAAGCTTCTAAAAGAATTTTTTTCTTTGAACTAGTTACTCCATTTCTTCTGCTCTATGTTTTCTCGGGATTGTGCCTGTACACAAGCCTCATCCATAGTTACAGTTTTTGAATAGCATTACTTGCTTTCATAGATGGATATGAAAATCCCCCCATATACTTAATAAGTACAATTGGGTTATTGGGAAAGATGCCCAACATTATTTCCATCTTCCTTAATTATGTCGTGTATCCTTGTATAACCTATCCTTCTCTCTACCTGAAGTAATGCCATTGCATCCACTAAACTTGTACATATAGGACATGGTAAAATTGGGAATTTATGATACTTTTAAAATAATCCTATTTAGTTAGTGGAGGATCTTCCCTATAAGCATGAGAGAGGCATTTTCCTTCGTGCTTTATCAACCCATTCTTGGATAATTTATTTCATATATGCTTATGTCGTTGGGATGTGCAAGCAACATAGTTTTAACACTCATACATTCAAGTAGGGAAAACATCGCAATAGGTTTTGGCAAAACCTTGTCATAGCATAATGGTGCTGCATAGGACAACATCGGTCATTGAACACCATACTTAAGATTATGTGCACAACAATTTCCACAGTATTCGAGTTTCTGGAATATGGATCGTCAGTGCTAGCAACGTTATCTCTGTATTATGTGTTGGAGGAATTGATCACTATACAAGCAGATTTGCACAAGACAAAACTAATCAAGTTTATCTCCGTGGACAAGGTTATTATTATGTAAACTTTAAAGCTTTTCCTATTTATTTAAACCTTCAAGAAAACTATTCCATTCCTGTGAATTTTCCCTTTTGAATAGATCTTTCCATTATTGCCCAGGCTGATTTAGTTCATGTTTTCTCTAAAAATCTCAACAAAAGCTCAAATATTGTTATGAAATTATGGAAGATTTTTTAGTACATCCCCTGTGTCCAACATTGTCCTTAGATTCCAAGACCCCGCCGAGCCCCGTCACAATAACAGAAATTGATGTCGATGGAAATGCAGTCTTACACAACGACACCGATATATCTAAATACATAAATAATGAAAATGCAATAGTAATGTATAGGCACCATTCGAATTCAGGCCAACCTATCTGCAATTGCCTCTCCCCACAGAAATTCAAGGAAACGAATCAAACTCACGCCAGACCCTCTGCATGGATTTTCATCTTGACTCCAAGAAGATTGACCAGAAAAGGAGATGCACCTCGGAATAGTATTATATGGTAAAGATCCTATTTTCAACACCAAGTAGCAAAAATATTTCATTTTCTTTTCTTCTTCAAAGATTTGAGATCTCCATGCAAGCAATAACCATCGGGCCAACATGCTGAAAAAGTAAGTGGATGCAGAAATATGCAAATTGGAAACGAAAATGTGTATATTTACCATCATATTTGTGCCCTTTAGAAGAGAGCCGAAACCCCATCTGTTGTGGCCTGCCCCAATGGAAGCTCTTCCCTTTAGCAATCATCGCGTGCAAAGGTGTTGGAACTGTTGAAAAATTGGCAATGAACTTTCTCAGGTACTGAGTTGCTCCCATGAAACTTCTAGCCTGTGCAGGAAAGCAAGGGTACCGTTTGAGGCTGGGCATGCCTTTGGCGGTTTTAAAACCGTAATAAGGTGTTCAAAGGAGCGGTGATTCAATCCGATATTTTCAAAGCGATTTCAACTTGTTGCAACGTGGATTGTATCAGGTATCAATTTCATAATCTTCTTGCAACGTGGGTTGCATGCAATCATGGCGTGATTACCCACAAGTTTGTCAAACCTCAATTAAGTGTTCAGTTTGAAAAATTATTTCCATTTCTTTAAAATGTTGTTCTATACATTTCTTATTTATGTTCTCGATGATTAAACATATTTAAATTATATCTTAATATACTAATAAGATGAAAAAATTTTCCATGAAGACATTCTCCACAAATACTACGGGGATATTTTGTATTAAGATAAGGATTCCAGATTTTATTTTCTAATTTTAAATCTTCACATTATTTATTTATTAAATGAATGATAAGCCATGTACGAAAATGAAAAACGGCAAAAGATATAACCATTTCTTATCACCAAAGGTTGGGAGGAGGACAATGAAATGTGACCTACATAAATAATTGGAAACCATAAAAGCCTTTAAGCTTAAAAAAACCTTTAAGCTTCATCACATGAAGAGTAAATTGCATGTACCAAGGTTAACACAATCATATAACTTAATTTAAACGTCCAAATTCATTACCATGAAACGTAATAATCTCAATAATAAAGCGTGCACTTCACGCATTTGTACTCTTGAAAATACACATTAAATATTGTAATGTGTATGACGTGGGTTAAATGTTTATTAATTTTTTTTCATAGGTTAATTTCAATAAAGATATTAATTCGATTAGAGGTTTTAATATATAAATTTTAAATATTCAAATCAATGTGAAAGACTAATTTGAACTACGCATAGATTGAATCCCAAGATTTTTATTTGCCAACTTTAAAAATAACGTTTTTTATTCTACGAGGTCGAGGGGTTCAAATTCTCTCAACTTACACACTCGTAATATATTTCAACAACAATGCCATGACCACTACACTAGCAAGTGCAAGGCGTACATAAATATTGTCTCATCTTTGTACCGTAATTTTATAAGTACAGCTCATCGTTCAGTCGCGAGTACAACTAGTTTTCTGGTTCGAACATTTAGAAACCTATGTGAATAATCATGTTTAACCTTGAAGGATATAATATTCTTTGTGGTAGGTCGCAGTCACACATAGGTTTGGTGGCAGGGACTTGCTGCCCCACAACCAACCTTGTTTGACTTGCTTCAATCACTAAGCCGATTGAGATGGGAGGTTGGGTCACTATCCAAAACTCTGTGGCTAACTTTTAATGAGAATGACATTTGGTAGGAGATCATCTTTGGAAATTATTTAACACATACTAATTTATAGGACTGGGTTGTTTTTCAATTTGTAAAGCCTCCCAAATCTAGTATGATGGCTCTCAAACCTTAATTACAAGGTAATCTATGTTGGTAGGCTGGTAGTGGAGAGTGTTAGGAAAATTAATTTCAAACACAACCTTAGCCATAAATTTAAGGACGGTAGGCATATCTGAAGTAAATGTTTTGTAGACCCATGGACATGGGTTAAATGGAGTTTTGAACAGGGGGAAAATTTCCCATTCCCCAACAGATTAAACAATCTAAGACAAATGAAAATTTATTAATGGTTGGTAGAAACGCATGGGAAAATATTTCACCAAAGTTCAAAAAATCATATTCACCCATCCTGTGTATTAATATTTTATTGTAGAATTATTATGTAGTGTGGTGGATGTAAGTCTAGAAAGACAAAGGGGAGAAAGTAGTGGAGCAAATTTTGGTGAGCATTCGCAAACAATTTGTTACAGGCTTTTAATGTCTGTTACTCCCCAACCCCTCGTGAATGTAAAAACTTACTCCCCAACCCATAGTTAATGTAAAAACTTACTCCCAACCCCTCATGAATGAAAAATCTCTTATTTTACTAGTGAAGGAGTCTCAGCCTCCATAGGAATTATTTGCAAATTTTGGTCCATTATAGTTGCCCAAGTCAACATGTTTTAATCTCCGTCACTCTATATTAAAAGGAAGACTCATGATAATTCTCTATATTAAAAGGAATATTTAATTTCGGCGATTGAAACTTTTGGAGAAATATCTCTCTGCAAATCTGTGTTGAGGAAGCATCCTATTTATGTTTAAATTTTTAACATGGTATCAGAGCAAGTGAAAAAATTATCATTGTAAGAGCGTTTACATGGAGTTAAAAGTTGTTTTAAGGAATTCCATTTTCACGAGCAGTGAGAAATATTTTACACAGTAAGAAAGTTTCTTTTACATAGTAAAAATGGTAGCAGAAAGCACAAGCTTGAGTAATCCTCAAATACCTCAGTTTATTGGAATGAAGGCTCTATTTTCTTCTCAAGACATTTGGGAATTGGTGGAGAATGGTTTCGAAGAACCAAAAAATGTTGCGGCATACAATGCTTTGACATAAGCAGAAAATGATTTGTTAAGGTACAAAAGGAAGGACTCAAAATCCCTCTTCTACATTTTTCAAGCATTTCATGAAAATATCTTCCCAAGGATTGCAGCAGCAACAAAGTCCTATCTTCCCAAGGATTGATTCACCTATGACCCTAAGGAATTAAAAGCACATGCATAGTATTAATTGGAGAGAAATGTTCTAGAAAGCTACTATGTTGGTGCAATTTCTTGAGAGCTAAAATTATCTTTATGATTGACATTGTACTGCCTATAATATGTTCATGAGTCTTAGAGTTGGGATACATTAGTTGTATTACTGCAGTTGAAGGTCATAAGGATAGCTTAAGCACACACCTATTGTTAGAATTTTTTAATATATGCTTGCTAAAGAGACAATAGTTGAGGATTATCATAATATCTGTAACAAATGCACATAAATTATCATATTATCTTTCGGTTTGCAATATTTATTATGCAATGGAAAAAATTTCCTTGTAGATATTAAGTACATTGCAGTGATCATAGACACTTCACGAAACACATTAATGGATATGGATAGGATGGTAAAGACTCTCTAGTATGATTTTTGACCAAATCCACTACTGTGAGATTCACCTATGACCCTAAGTCGAATATAACATCACTTTTTTTCTTCTTGACCTGTATCTTTATATGAAAGAGGTTGACCATGTTTTTCTCTTCATGTTGCTAAATTTTACTCAACTTCACCCACTTCTACATTGATGTGAAAAAAATAATATTAGCCATGTCTAATCTTCTTTCCACCTAATTGATCGAATATGTGGCTATGCAATTTTTCATTTTCACATCCTTATAATGGTTCTTTAATATGATTTTTGGATCCAATTCCAAACACCTCTTTTGTGTGGAGATCAATGTTGCACTGATTTCTAGAATATTTTCGCTACGGTGATGTTGATGTATCCTTCTTGTCACTTCCCCTTTCCACGTCTTATTTCCATCCTTTGAAGATTCTTAAAGAATTTTTTTCTTTAAACTAGTTACTCCCTTTCTTCTGCTCTATGTTTTCTAGGGATTGTGCTTGTACACAAGCCTCATCCATAGTTACATTTTTTGAAAAACATTACCTGCTTTCATAGATGGATATGAAAACCCCCCATATACTTAAGAAGTACAATTGGGTTATTGGGAAAGATACCCGACATTATTTCCATCTTCCTTAATTATGTCGTGTATCCTTGTATAACCTATCCTTCTCTCTACCTGAAGTAATGCCACTTCATCCACTAAACTTTTACATATAGGACATTGTAAAATTGGGAATTTATGATACATTTAAAATAATCCTATTTAGTTAGTGGAGGAACTCCCCTATAAGCATTAGAGAGGCAGTTTCCTTCGTACTTTATCAACCCATTCTTGGATAATTTATTTCATATATGGTTATGCCACTGGGATGTGCAAGCAACATAGTTTTAACACTCATACATGCAAGTAAGGAAAACATCACAACATGTTTTGGCGGAACCTTGTCATAGCATAATGGTGTTGCGTGGGACAACATCAGTCATTGAACACCATACTTAAGATTATGTTCACAACAATATTGAACAAGGTCTATGTAATATTCCTAATTAGCGACAGCTAATTGGAATCTTCGATTTTGTTTAGTTTTCCGTCTATAGTTTGTAAATAAATAAAAAGTGAGTGAATAAGGTCTAACTCACTTAAGTGAAATAAGACATCCACCTAGTAGCACAATGTTGTAACTTAAGTTGGAGTCAAAGGGGGCCTACGTACACTCTAGAAGCTTCTGTAAGATTTTGTGCATATGAGGATTAGCATGTGGAGGAGAGAGAGGCTATGTTGGGTTTTGGAGGGAAGCCAACATTATAAAAGATGGAGGAGCCTCTTCATTTCATTAATTATTGAGTTGATGATTTTGAGTGAGACATTTGTCTTCTTGAGCACGTTGGTTGTTTAGCCTATCTGCAGCACTATTTAATGCATTGAGTGTCTCCAGTCAGAGATGTCACCCTTAGCCTCGGGGGACTTCGAGTGCCTGCTCGAGCAAGGTTGGTTTTTCAGCATTTTGTGAGTCTTTTTATTGTTTGGGTTTGTTGCAGAGATGGAGCTTATAGAGACTGCGCAGTCATTGGGAGGGAGGACGTAGTCCATTGTGGAGGAGCTTCAGATAGGGGTTCTGCAGGTGATTTAGCCGGGATCTTGAGAAGAGGGTCAGCCTTTACCCGTATGAGGCTTTTGGTGGAGTTTGAGGTAGAATTCTAGCTATTTCTATCTAGCCTCTGCACAGTGCCTTGGAGGCCAGCATAATTCACTAAGGAGGTAGTTTCTGGTGATTTCTGGGGTTGGCCATTCTTGGTATGGTTTTTGGATTTTTTCTGGGTTGTTGAGGAGAGGAGGTTTGCCGATTTTCAACTTATTTCGGCAAGGGGATCAGCCCCTAGTCTTCAGCCCATTCCAGCAGTAGTAGCTACACGGTAGTTTTCCAGCAGCTGGGACGCAGTCATAGAGCAGCCATTTCCGGTATTCTCTGAGAGTGTTTTATCACTTGCCTTGAGCAGGATTAGGGGCCATCACTCTGATCGCCTATTGTACTTCATTATATTTCTCATATTAATAAAATGGCTCAGCATTTTTTCTCTATGTTTTCTGGATGAGTTGCCATATTTGTCGTATTCTCTTTCTATGATATTATATGTCTGCTGCACTATTATTGTTTTTGAGAGTTCTAGTTCTATACCACTTGGTGCATTTATTTTCACTCTTAGACAGAGTCTGGAAAGGGCCAGGTAGCCTTCAGATATCGTCCTCTTTTCGAGGTGAAATATCCGGTAAATTCCCTCCCAATCTATCTCTGGTTGGAGTTTGCCGTGTTTTAGACATATCCCCGAAACGGGATATTACAGTGGTATCAGAGCATATTTTTGGCTCAGCCTGTGGTCTATGACATCGAGAAAGAGACCATACAGAGGCAAGAATTATAGAGACCGTGAGCGTAGGTTGGAGACCACCTACGAAGAGGAAGAGTGTGCCCAGGTAGAGGACGTAGATCAGGAGAGAGAGATTGTGACGGACGCAGAATAGGTGGAGCTTGTAGTAGATTTAAGACAGAAAGAGTCGATGGCATATGACACAGAGGCCAAACAGTTTGGAGAGGCACTCCTCAAGTCGGTACAGGATTTAGCTAGACAGATTAAGGTGATGGGACAGAGGTTCACAGTTGTGGAGGCTAGGCAGCGTGAGACTCCATGGGTTTTCCAGGTCGGAGAGGGATCAGGTACATCCCACCATTTGCCGAAGCAGGGTGCTGCTCAGCGTGATACTCCTCAGCCAATAGCTTCCTGTGCACCTACCCGCTCTACCATGCCCACTTTCTTGGGAGCAGATACAAGGGTAGGAGCCCAGCAGGAGGCAGAGCCTGGACACTTAGATGAGTATTTTGCAGAGTATTAGTCCTACGGGCAGGAGTTCAGGGATGCTCTCACATTCAAAGATTTCGTGCAGCTCCAACAGGACAGTAGACTCTGCAACCATCATAGAGGGCACCAGAATTATCATGATGGAGATTCCCACCGTGCGTCTAGTAGATTTCATTTGCCTACGTTTGATGGATCATCAAACAGTTCGGCAAAGTCTTTGGTGGAGAAGCTAGATATCTATTTCCAGCTTAACCAGATGTCAGAGACGGAGACCATCAAGGTGGCGACATTACATTTGGATGGTGAGGCCCAGGACTGGTGGTTCCATGGGATGGTTACACTCGAACACTCTACAGTGACGACATATGCCGATTTTACCAGGAGGTTGATAGAGCGTTTTGACCGGAGGGATCCGGAACAGCATTTTGTTGAGCTGACGAAGCTCAAGTAGACAGGGAGCCCAGAGACATACATCGCAGATTTCTTGAGGGTCTCGGCGATGGTGCCATATCTATCCGTGACACAGATGATCTATATGTTTATGGATGGATTTGCAGAGCCACTTCGAGGTCTAGTCAGATCTACTAGACCAGCTACACTCCAGGATGCTATTAGCAGGACCAGGGACTTGCAGGATGCATTTCCCAGGATGCGGACACCTTACCCCCAGAGACAGGGCTTCCATCCCAAGGGGAAGGATGTGAGGGTTCCTCCTCCAAAGGGGAATCCGGGACGGGCACAGATAGATGATGATGCCAGGAGGGAGTTGAGGAAGAAGCGGCTGTGCTTCACGTGTCAGGAGTCATGGGCACTGTTGATCATAATCAGCTCCCTATTAAAATTTTTGTATGCAATCTGGCTTAAACCTCTCAAATCCCCTCTGTCAGCCTCAAAATTCCTTTTTCTACCTATCGCTGTCGTCTCCTGCCTCTAAACCACATTATAAAAGGCCACAAATTCCATGATTCCCATATGATCGGGCCCTAGCCCCTTTTGGCCAAGCCCCTACACCTTTTCCTCCACGTGACCCACACCCGAGACCAAGCGTTTAAGCCTCGGGCGCTATATCGCAATCGGAGCCGTCGGGCGGGCGTTTCCCTTTGTAACAGTAGAGAATTCCGATGTGATTGGTTTTTAATAACAAGTCCCATGATGAATTCTTCATAGTAGATCCATTATCCCGATCCGACGGGTGAGCGCAAATCGCACTCCCGCTCCCAATCGCAATCGCAACTTTCATTGCGTTACCCCTTTGTTCCATTGTGATTGTGATTTCCCGATTACAGTCTCCGCCGTCGATCTATGATATAATCTAACGGCCAGCACTCAATCGCTCCCTTGCCCCCGATCACAATCACACTTTCCAATCACTGTCACCTTCTACCCTTTGCGATTGCAATCCCCCGATATAGTCTCCACCGTCGATTCCCCCCGTTGATCCAACGATCCGACTCTAATCACTCCATCACAATCGCGGCGTTCAATCGCATCCGCTCTTCCGCGCCCCCCAATTGCGATTGTCCCGATCCGATCCCAACCGTCTGTTTGATCCATGATCTGACGGCCATCGCACTTCCCGCCTCATCGCAATCGAAACCTTTGTAATGTGTGACACTCGTTTCCCTCCGATTGTGATTGCCCGACTAAATCGCAGTCGTCCATTCGTCCGAAGATCAATGGCCCAGATCTTATCGCATCGCAAATTATAAAATATGCATCCCTCTCATCCATTGCGATTGCGATTGCCCGACTTAATCTTGACCGTCCGTTGGATCTAACGATATGATGGCTCAGATCTAATCACCCTCCACCATGCTGTGTCCGACCTGCATATGATCGCGATTCATTTCATTTTCACCGCATTCCTTTGTATTTCCGTCACAACCAAAGTTTTGTGTTTTACATTAAAATCCTTTGTTTCATAATTATTCCACCCGCTGCTCATATATCATTCCGTTGTTCGATATCCACCATTGATTTTCATCCCCAAACCATGATCGAACAGTCCATAAGCATGTTTTGGTCAAACCCTATTAGTTCGCTGTTTACACCATATCAAAAGCATTTCCCATCATCATTTCGTGTAAAGCCACCATTTCACCATCACTGCGTAGCCATTCTGCCCGTCCTCTGTAACCATCCATCTCCTTCGTGCATGGATTTCTTAATATAGTTGCATGTTTTTCAGGGTGCAGGCGTTAAACGCCACCATGATTCACAGTCGCTGTTACAGCAACGCAGAGCTCGAGAGCACAGGAAAGGGCCATTTTCAGAAGTGAAATCATGGAGAAAGGTCCAGAATGGTATGCCGACAAGACTTTCATTAAAGGAATAGAGTTTAAACTCTGTACAATCCTCCCCAGAGCTATTAAAGCACAGATTTCCTAGTCAGAGGCAAGCATGGAAGCGGCAAAGGAATATCAATGGAGCAACAGAGAGTTAAAGGCATGCAATTGAAGAATTTAAGTCTTATTTCAGTAATTTCGAAGGAAAAGTACCATACTAAGGACCCCGGGATCACTTGGAAGGCTCAGCGCACAGAAACCAAAGCTATTGGGGTTCTCATATCAGCAGATTTGTTCTAAAGGACAAAGTGCCCATATTACTTCCATATTTTACCATGTTCCTGAAGAAAGTTCTGCACTGATCACAGTCCAAAGCTGCCAAGAGCATTTGTTTTGAAGTATGGTCAACCTTTGTATCATTATTTCTCTTTCTTGTTCATTCACCAAAAAGTACTACAGAGTACTGTAGCCAAGTACAGCAGAGACATACCTGAAGTAAATGGAAGCCTGACGAAGACCATTCTTTCCTTGAGAGAGTACCGGAGATAAATGCACTGAGTTTAAACAGAATGGGCTTCGGCCCTTTCCTCTTTTGAGTTTCAATTCTGCATTTAGTTGTCCACCTACCACCTCTGCTCCTTTTTCAGCTATAAAAACCCAGAAGAAACACATTGTAATGGTTCCAGATTTTTATCAAAAAATTATGCAATGAAATACTTTTTGTATACAGCTTGTAAAACTCTTGTATGAAGGCTCAGAGCCCATAGGGTCTCAGTGATGAGGAGTTATGTCTGTCAAAGAGGATTATAGTCTTTGTTATTTCACAGTCTATAAATCTCTTTTATATGTTATTTAATATATCATTTCATCTCATCCATCTTTCCTGTATCATGTTTTGGAATGCGAGTGGCTCACTGATTCCTGGTAAGGATTCATCCTAGTTGATGCCCATACTCAGATCAGTCAAGGGATTTAAATATGGCTCATGCATGGTATTCTGTTTCATTACTCATCTAAACCGTGTTTCTTCTATACTAGTTGCTTTGGGAGGGTGCTTTTAAAATGATATTATCACGTATGGATTCTTAGATTGGTAAACCCATGCATGGTGGTATTGTATATTTGGGTATCAGCTCAATGTTAGCTAGTATCTTCTCAACATTTCTTTCACTACATACACCTTCTAATAATTTATGTCTGTGAATTATTTCTGAACCGGCCCGCTTTACAGTAAACTGTCTCTGAATTTTCTGTTGCTTTTGTATTAGAAGTTCTGCATCCTGCCTCTGCAGTATCTCTTTTTCTATGTCAGATTCTGAGAATTTGGTCCCATTCAATTTCATTTATCTATTTATAGGAGATAGCATGTGAGCTGAAGCTGATAACTTCATCCATTATATTACATGCTCCTTGCTATGCTAAGATGTCCTAGGCACTAGTCTATCACAACTCTAGGCTGTCTCTAGGAGCTACAACAGGCACTAGGGCATAGGTGTGCTATTGGCAAAGCACACTTCATTGAGGTCTTCTCCGATGATAGCGGGGAAGAGGATGAGGAGGATGATGAGGAGGTAGGATATAGTCAGACAGCCCAGGATCAGTTGCCGCCTCCACCTCCAAGGACAGGAGGTGCAACTTTTGCACCCACAGGAGGGGCCCTTGTAGCTTTACGAGGAGTTCCTAAGTATTTGACGTTGCATGTATGAGGGACAATACGTGGCCAGCGAGTATCAGTCTTGGTTTATAGTGGGCCAACCCATAACTTCATTGATGCACAGATGGTCGAGCAGAGGGGTATACCGACCAAGAGTTTTGATGGGTTTTCAGTATTGGTCCCAGGAGCCTAGACGATGCAGTGTGCCCGGTATGTTCCAGAGTTAGCAGTGATGATGGGTACTTACACCGTGACTGATCACTTTTTCGTGGTCAACATACCAGATACCAATGTGGTACTGGGTGTTCAGTGGTTGATTACTCTGGGGAAGGTCACCACAGATTGGGAGGCCTTAAAGATGGAGTAGGATGACAAGAAGACCGAAAAGCATGAGAAGATCCGCGGGATGCATACTTACCCACCTCAGCCAGTTTCGGCACATCGGATGGAGGCAAACTTCTGGAAGGGAGACATAGAGTGGGCGGTTGAGTTGCAGGCTTCAGAGGCAGAGACCACCAGTCAAGAAGTTCATCCAGATACACAGGTCATCCTTGACAGGCATGAGGTAGTGTTTGGGGATATACCACCAGGTCAGCCACTAGATAGAGGGTTGGAGCATACCATCGAGCTTGAGTAGGGTATTCAGGCAGTGATCACTACACCCTATAGGCATCCCAAAGCCTATCGAGATGAGATTGAGCGGGTCATCCAGGAGTTGTTGGCTCTTGGACACATCAGACCGAGCACGAGTCCGTTTTCTTCTTCTGTAGTGCTGGTGAAGAAGAAGGACGGCACCTTGAGGATGTGCATTGACTACAGGGACTTAAACAAGAAGACTCTGGAGAATAGGTACCCTATACCCAGGATCGATGAGCTGATGGATGAGCTGAGAGGAGCTAAGTTCTTCTCAAATATTGATTTGAGATCAGGGTACCATCAGATTCGCATGAGGGAACAGGACATTCCCAAGATCGCCTTCAGGTATCATTATGGGCACTTTGAGTTTTTGGTTATGCCTTTTGGGCTGACCAATGCACCATCCACCTTTCAGTCTTGCATGAACCATATCTTCCGCAGTCATATGAGGAAGTTTGTACTGGTTTTCTTCAATGACATACTCATATACATCAGGACTTGGGAGGAGCATCTCCAGCATATAGAGGCAGTGCTACGCATCTTGGAAGAGCAACAGTTCTATGCTAAGCTCTCCAAGTGTGAGTTTGGGATGATAGAGATGCTATATTTGGGTCACATTATTGGAGTGGATGGAGTGAGGGTCCACGAGGAGAATATTAGAGCCATCAGAGATTGGACGGAGCTGAAGAATGTGACGGAACTTCGAGGGTTCATTAGGATATGTACCTATTACAGGAAGTTCGTCAGAGGATTCTCACAGCTTGTTGCACCCCTTACCGATTTGACGAAGAAGGGGGCATTCATTTGGTCAGATACGGCGCATCAAGCCTTTAATAGGCTCAAGGAGGTGATGAGTAGCTGCCCCATGCTTGCATTGCCAGATTTTACGCAACCATTTGTCTTGGAGTGTGATGCATCGGGAGAGGGGATCGGCGCAGTATTGATGCAGGGGGGACACCCTATAACTATTGAGAGCTAGAAGCTTTCCGCATGAGAGGTTGTATTCTATATACGAAAAAGAGATGTTGGCCATCATGCATGCCTTGGCCAAATTCCAACAGTATTTGGTAGGGAACAGGTTCAGGTTGAGGACTGATCACAATATCCTCAAGTTATTTTTGGAGCAGAAGCAACTATAGGAGAGGCAGCAGAAGTGGATCAGCAAGATCCAAGCATATGACTTTGACATTGAGTATGTCAAGGATAAGAATAACATGGTAGCAGATGCCCTTTCACGTAGACCATCCACGTTATCTCTTATGAGCTTGGATAGAGATTGGAGGGCTTGACTTTTAGTGGAGTACTCTAAGGACAGGTTTGCATGTGAGGTGTTGTACGGACAGGTGGGGGATGATAGGTACAGGGTGGTCGATGAGATCATCTATTACAGGGACATGATCTTCTTGACTGAGGGATCTCAGCTTAAGAAGAAGATACTCCCGGCATCACATGATTCTCCATTAGCAGGCCATCAGGGGTTTACCAAAACCTACAGGGCCATTAGAGAGAGGTTCTCATGGAAGGGCCTCAAAGAGGACGTACTCCAGCACATCACGGATTGCGATGTTTGTCAGAGGAACAAGGGGGAGAATCGAGATGAGCCATCTCGCAGGACTGTTGCAGCCTCTTCCCATTCCGGAGGGGAAATGGGAGAGGATACATATGGACTTCATCATAGGTTTGCCCATGGTACAGGGTAAGGATTGTATCTTTTTCGTCATTGATCGACTGACAAAGTATGTGCACTTTTTCGCCATATCCACACATTACACAACAACACAGGTGGTCGAGTTGTTTTTTAGAGAGGTTTTCAGGTTGCATGGTCTTCCTAAGACCATCATCAGTGACAGGGACAACCACTTCATGGGTGGATTTTGGTAGGAGCTTTTCTGACTGGTGGGGACGGCGCTGACACCAAGTACTAGTTACCACCCACAAACGGATGGACAGATAGAGATAGTTAACAAGTGGCTGGAGGGCTACTTGCATAACTATGTTAGTGGGAAGTAGTGAGCATGGTCGAGATGGTTGCATTTGGGGGAGTACTACTACAACTCAACACATCACATGTCTATTGGTATGCCACCATTTTATGCTTTGTATGGGTACCATCCTTTATCTTTTGTTGATGTGATGTTCGGTGCTAACAAGGCTCCTAGAGCCAAGATTTGGATCCAAGAGAGTCAGGACATCCTCCGAGCTCTTAAGGAAAATATGGCTACAGCATAGAACCAGCAGAAGTTGTATGCCAATAAAGGTCGAGTGGAGAGACAATTTGAGGTAGGGGACTTGTTCTACCTATAGTTACAGCCATACCGACAGTCATCGCTGAAGCAGAAGGGAGCTGAAAAGCTCAAGCCTCGCTTCTACGGGCCATACAGGGTGATACGCAGGATTGGGCAGGTTGCATATGAGTTGGAGCTGCCCCAAGGCAGCAAGATCCACAACATTTTCCATGTATCACGCCTGAAGAAGGCGTCGGGACAACAGGTGACAGTGATAGAGGAGCTACCACCTACAGATGATGAGGAGCACTTGGTGTTGTAGCCAGAGGCCATTATTGATACCAGGGAGAGGCGGTTATGGAGCGGGACAGTCCGGGAATACTTGGTGAGGTGGAAGAATTTTCCAGATGAGGATGCCACTTGGGAGAGTGAGAAGATTTTGCAGCATCCATCACTTCACTTGCTCGAGGAAAAGAAACATTTTGCTGGGGGAGAATGTAATATTTCTAATTAGTGACAGCTAATTGGAATATTCGATTTTGTTTAGTTTTCCGTATATATTTTTTAAATAAATAAAAAGTGAGTGAATAAGGTCTAACTCACTTAAGTGAAATAAGACATCCACCTAGTAGCACAAGGTTGTAACTTAAGTGGGAGTCAAGGGGGGCCTAACACCACGTAGAGGAGGGGGGCCTACGTACACTCTAGAAGCTTCTGCAAGCTTCTGTGCAGATGAGGATGATAATTTGGAGGAGAGAGAGACTACGTTGGGTTTTGGATGGAAACCAACATTATAAAAGATGGAGGAGCCTCCTCATTTCATTCATTCTTGAGTTGATGATTTTTTAGTGAGACATTTGTCTTCTTGAGCACACTGGATGTTTATCCTATCTGCAGCAATGTTTAGTGCATTGAGTGTCTCCAGCCGGAGATCTCACCCTTAGCCACGGGGGACTTCAAGTGCCTGCTCGGGAAAGGTTGGTTTTTCAGCATTTTGTGAGTCGTTTTATTGTTTGGGTTTGTTGCGGAGCTAGAGCTTATAGAGACTACACAGTCACTGGGAGAGAGGATGCAATCCATTGTGGAGGAGCTTCAGATTGGGGTTCTGCAGGTGATTTAGCCGGGATCTTGAGCAGAGGGTCATCCTTTTCCCATAGGAGGCTTTTGGAGGAGTTTGAGGCAGAATTCCAGCTATTTCTATCTAGCCTCTGCGCAGTGCCTTGGAGGCCAGCGTAATTCATTGGGGAGGCAGTTTCTGGTGATTTTCAGGGTTGGCCATTCTTGGTATGGTTTTTGGATTTTGTCTGGGTTGTTGAGGAGAGGAGGTTTTCCGAATTTCAGCTTATTCCGGCAAGGGGATCAGCTCCTAGTTTTCAGCCCATTCCAGCAGTAGCAGCTACACGGCAGTTTTCCAGCAGTTGGGACGTAGTCATAGAGCAACCACTTCCGGTATTCTCTAAGAGTGTTTTCTCACTTTCCTTGAGGAAGATTAGGGGCCATCACTCTGATCACCTATTTTACTTCATTATATTTCTCATATTAATAAAATGGCTCAGCATTTCTTCTCTATGTTTTCTGGATGAGTTGTTGTATTTTCCGTATTCTCTTTCTATGATATTATATGTCTGCTACACTATTATTGTTTTTGAGCGTTCTAGTTCTATACCACTTGGTGCATTTATCTTTCACTCTTAGACAGAGTCTGCAAAGGGCCAGGTAGCCTCCGGATCTCGTCCTCTTTTCAGAGGCGAAATATCCAGTAAATGCCCTCCCAGACTATCTCTGGTTGGAGTTTGCCGTGTTTTAGAGATATCCCCGAAATGGGATATTACATTCTAATAAACATGGTTTATCACCAAACAATGATGAAATCATAGAGTGGGTCGGGTGGAAATTGGAGTTCAAGAACAATTTCTACCTCCCACCACTCACTACAGGTTGTTGTGACCTTAACCACATAACATAAAACATAAGACAACCATGCGTTTGTGGAGGATTTGGCCTACCTGCCTATGGTTTCGTTGTAGAGCCTTGTCATCACCCACTACTCGTTGATGAACCTTTATGCATTGTAACATGTGATGGGCATTTCAATAAGGGTTAAGCTTACCTAGCCATGGTTTCATAAAAAAACCCTATTGTCACCCATCAATTGTTGCTGGGAATTTCTAATCCAATCACGGTTCCATCATGGAAACCTTGCCTACTATGGATATCACGCACCACGTATTTCTTTGATTAAACATTAATGCTACAATGATAGCACAAGCAAATGTTTGATTTGACTTGGCATGAACTTGGTGTGGCAGACCCCTTTATATTAACTTTCCATGGATATGTGGAGTCCACATGGGTGCCATTTTTCCAGCATGATGATGTAGCATTTTTTAACAAACCAAATGTGAAATGAGTGTAAATTGTGATCCATGAATCATATCATGATAAATTTCATACTAGTAAAAATATCTCCGCTAGCTTAACAAAATGATGGTATCATATATGAATTATGTATACTTGCAAAAACATTGTTTTTTGTAACCCCATCTTAAAAAGGGATCTTGGGGATCGATTTAGAGAAAACAAGTAACACCTCGCATAACCCGAGATCCTTTAAAGGGGTGGGAGTACTTCACCAAAATTCCCATGATGTCCATCACTATATATGAGGTTCATTGCAACCTTCGATATATTTTGTGAGTTTTTGTGAGTTTTTTTCTTGTGGCTAAAACTTATTTTTGATTGCCGCCTACTTATCATGATTCAAAACATTGTTATCATCTAAGATCCTTATAGAATTAGATATATTTTGTGAGCTAATGTGATGTTTTTTTTGTCACAATGATTCAAAAATCAGTTATTATACCACACTATTCACTTTCTCATTGTTTGTTATGTTTATGAACCCTTTAAAAAAAACCACAGGAACATTTGATTTTACACTTTGATCTCCCCAGCATGGGAGGGGGTTTCAAAAATTGGAGAGTAAATTGAGCAGTTATTGTTATAATTTGTTTGTAGAAGATGGGAAATTTGGATGGTTTGTAGAGAATATGGATGTCATAACAGATATCTGTTTTTAATTTTTAGTGTCTATGGCTACCATGTATCTAATAGGATCGATTTCAACTGAGAACCAATAGACCACTATGTGAATGATAACTTGTGACATCCCCGTCCATTTTATTTGATTATGGATCAGGTTAGAAACTAATACTTTGTGAAATATCTAGCCATTTTCTTTGATTGTGGACCAAGCTATAAACTAGAATACACTCTCTCTTCAGAAGACTCTACAATATATATTGGATGAAGGGAAAGTTTATGATAAAACTTATAAGAGAACCCCTTAGGGTTATGCCAACTTACTCTATTGTTAATCACATAGTTCCAATTTTGTAAAACTATAATCTACACTAAGGATTGACTGAGTTTTTTCTTTTGTAAGTTCTGTTTGAATTGAAAAATAAAAAAATTATAAAAGCTAAAATTCTGTAGTATGTATGTAGTTAAAAACTATTACAACTAATTAATTCAAGGTAAATTTAGTGTTATTTAAGAAATGATAATTATGAACATTCATCATTATTTCTCAAGATAAATCATGTCGTTTGAAATAATTTAATAACTATATTCCACATGAATACCATAGGTCAACACCATGGACTGTTTTTATAGTTTAATATTATTATTATTATTTATTGTATTTTGACCTAGTTAAATTGTTCATTACAATATGCCAATCTTTTTATTTAATTTACTTTTATTTTTATTTTTGTGTAATTTGACATAGTAAAAATGTTAAACATAACATTACAACATTTCTATTATACACCTAAAATCAATCTAACTTATTAAAAAGAAAAAAAAACTAACATTATATATATATATATATATACACATGTGGATCTAATGGCCTAAAACATTTCAATGTCTAACATTTGATCCAATGGCTAAGACATGGACACATTGGCAACTAGGGAAGTTGTTTTCAAATAAGGTCAATATCATGGGTTGTTTTTATAGTTTATTATTATTTTTGTTTTTAATTGCATTTTGACCTAGTTAAAATGTTTATTACATTATGTCTATATTTTTATTTTTTCTATAATATGACATAGTCAAAATGTTAAACATGACATTACAACATTTCTATTATACACCTAAAATCAATGTAACTTATTAAAAAAAAAAAACTAACACTATAAAAAAAAAAAAAAACTATTTACTTGTGGATCTAATGGCTTAAAACATTTCAATCATCTAACATTTGATCCAATGGTTCAAACATAAACATATTGGCAGCTACGAAAGTTTTTTTCAAATAAGAACACCTTACGTCGTAATTAAATGAAAATAAGATTGGAATGAAAACTCATATTAAATTTAATCAAAGAAAAAAAAAAAGGGACAATTCTCTAGTTATGTTCAGTGGAAAAGTAAACAACCCCATTTGGGAAACTTATGAAGCCAACCCCATTTGGGAAACTTATGAAGCCAAATTAGGTACAATGGCAAAAATTAGTAGTGATAATGCTGCCCGCACTATTGTTCATCAGATATAATAACCATTTGTCATTATGCAGTTGGGCATCAAATTTAAAGAAATAAACATTGTCATGCATTATTATCTAGGTTTGGATAGAGGGACAGTACGGAATTATTCCGGGTTTCAAAGCTGTGCTGTAAAGTCCATCAACCAACATATCCACAATTTGAATTTCTTTGGTGATGAATGCAATTAACGAACTCATATTTGCATTAAAAAGCAACATTGAATAGACTTACCATAAATTTACGAGAGAGAATCTGATGATGTGCACCAAGTTCCAAGGAAAACTGATTTTTTTGATAATTTGAACATTATTCAATCATGAAAATGTTAGTAATGAGAAACTTTGAACGTAGAACATTCCTACAGTAACCAATTTCCATAATGGTACAATAATTATATATAACAGAGCCACATCGGAGTTTTTTGATAAATTGAACATTGTTAAATCATGAAAAAGTCAGTAATGAGAAACTTTGAAGGTAGAACATTCCTACAGTAACAAATTTCCATAATGGCAGAATACTTATATATAACAGAGCCACATCGTGAATCATTGAAATTGATCTCTTCTTATCCTAATTTATTTTTAGCATTTTTTTCTTTCAATAGATTCGAGAGAATAAAGTCGGTAGCCAATATTGAAGTTCTTTCCATAGATTCTAGATAATAATGTCGGTAGCCAGTATCGAAGTTCTACTAACTATAGGGTTTTTTAATCTATAAAAAATAAATTTCAGTAGTGTCCCTACTAAGTTGTCAAGAATCTAATTATTAATACCAAAAATGAAGATAAGGATGTACAACACTTACAACAGTTCCTCTACAATCACACAAGAATTAAGCAAATGCTCCATAGTTTCTTCAATGTTTGAATAAAGAGTGCAAAAGGATGGTTCTTGAACATCCTTTCTTCTTATTCGATAAGTAAGAAGAATGTGTCTTACAATTAGCCATAAGAAAGTCGAAACTTTTGGGACGTGGAACCTCCACCAAATATTAGCTCAAATAGTCTATAGGGTCTTGGATATATGGTGATTGGGTGCTTTTTTAAAACACTCCTTGATGTGAAGTCATTGGTTCAATTCCACGCCCCCGATCGGGGTGACATATTGGACATGAAGAAGATGTATTCCTGCCAAGCTTACAAAAAAAAATTAATATTAGTTCAAATGCCTTCGCCTTCTAAACTATCATGACATGTAAGAAAGAAATAAGGTTTCTTAATAGTGAACATACCTAGAGGACAATTACACCAATGCAAAATATCTTTGTCCTAAGAAAAACGAACTCTTCTTTCTAGGTGTTCCTGTTGAAAAGCCTCCCAAGGCAGTTCCTATGATGCACATGGCTATTCTTCTTGAATTTTTGATCGCCATTAAGATTCGTCATCAAGCATCCTTTGCCAATAGTCCTGAACCATCACCACTCTTACACTAGTTGTAAAGAGTCTCAAAAGGAAGAAATATATATTATCATTGAGTCGTGGCATTTGTTTCCATGTTTCTTCCCAAAATAAGGTTGTAGCTTCGTTCTTTATTTCCCCAAACAAATGACTCCTAACTATCTCACAATTTCCCTAAGCCCATGTGACAAAGAATGAAGAATGAAAAATTGTGGAGCAGAGGATTTATATTCTCAATATTACGAATCAGTTAAATAAGATTACACTAGAAACATCAACAATAAATTACTGCAGTGAGACTAACATAAAATGAGACTAACTGAAACCGAACTGGGACACTTGGATGCACAGTTTTGACACCGATCTGAGATCTTTTGTTTAAAGATGCATTCAGAATTACATATAACAGAGCATGTTAACCAGGTAAATTAAACCACATGAAAATGAAGCGGAAAACATATATAAGCATGAGATTCAAACATAACAATTTTATTAAAGACCCAATGTGAGCTACATCTACGGGACATGCTCAGTAGTGGGGAGACATTGTTTTATTATGTGGCACCAAAGAAATCAAGTACAAGAAAAATTACAAAAATGACCCTTATACCTCCAATATCGAAGATGGACTAAAAATGTAGAGCTTAGCTGAAGAAACGGATGTCACCGCTAACATCTTGGCCCAGAAATGTGCAAAATGACTATAAACTTGTCAAATTATGACAAAGTCACCTTAGGTCCTCTAGGTAATCTTCAAAGAATATTTTCTGATACCCTGCTTAGGGTTATAGACCTTGGGCCTAATCTTGGTTCCACCGGAGCGTGGTTCCATTGTTTAGAGTTTCGCTCTCGCTCCATTGTGCTCTACCCCGGTTAAATGAATAACATGGTTTTTATATTGTATAGGTGGGTGAAGTAAACAACGAGTGTCATTAGCACGTTGGTTAGAGGCCTTAATTTGGTTAGGGGACGTCAATGGTTCTAATCCCACGCCTGACCAATTTTGGAGCACCAAGACGTAATAAATATTTGGTGGGCTATTGGTTTCGATATTGTTTTCAATATGAGGCTTCTCGGTGGGGGCCAACACTCGTGGGTCGAGCGGGTTTGATCCTTGTCGGCACCGGAGTTTACTCTAGCGAATGGTGGGCAAGGTCCTTGTGCACGTGGCCCTGACCCATATGCAGCTTTTTTTACGGTTATATTGAATATTTCGGGGTAGTGGAGTTTGGCCAGCTGCCACCATAGGTTACTATGTTTAATATGATTTTATTGGTGGGGGTTGAGCGTGTCCAGCATGCCCGGCTAACCACATTTTACTTTTTTGATTATATATATATAGTCCCACTGCCAAAAAAATTTCAATCGGAAAGGAAAATAAGAGACATTGGAAATTTTAACCATCCTACAAATGATCCCGCCCCGGTGACTGGATTCTGTGCGCTCGGTTTCTCTCAATTTGTTACCTCCTTAAGTCTGTCAGTTGTCCAACTCTGACCCAAACTTTGACCAACCAGAACTCGACCAGACAAACTTGAATTTGAGTGTTGTTCACACCGTTGGAATCAGGGCAACAGGCACTATGATATGGGTGAAAACCCGAAGTTAGGAAATGCTTTTTGGCAGATGGCCAAAATTTGGGTGAAATATTTAATTTCTCATTCAAGAAAATAGACAAATCATTTTCTCAACCAAGATTTTTTAAAACTCTCATCCAAGAGATTTTTAATGTTTCGCCCGAGAGTTATATTGGGCTTGACCGGAGTTAAACTACTCTCGGACAAGAGTTAAGTATTTTCTCGTCCAAGAGTTTTATTGACATAAACTCTCGGATTTAATGATTTATAAAAATCTTGAACGAGAGTTTTAAAACTCTCAACTTGTGAAAATTCTATGCGTGCTTTTGTATAGATTGTCTCCTATCTTGCAGACTCATAATATTTGAAAATCCGAAGTATGGTTTTAAGAATTTACGGTCAACTGTTTTACGATAACATTATTTATAGTTTTGGAGTAAGGGGCGTTTTATCGTATGATGTTGTCAAGGTTGGTCTATATATCCTATGGTGCCACAATTCCATAAATATAACGAATGAAGACATCTACAACAGAATGGAAATCCTCTGTGTCGCCTGGATCAAGAACAAGTGCCTCGTCTTAGATTTTGAATATTATGTTGACATTCTGTTGAATGTAGTCATAATTTTCATTACCTGTCTGCAAGATCTGAATGCAGTTGTAGTTGATGATGGTGAGAGTGGTTCAAGTTTCAACATCGCCAGCTATGATCAATATGGAACTTACAGAAGGGCTAAGGTCCATTGATCTCTTAGTCAATCCTGATATCTCATATTACTATGAAAATGAGAGGTTAGAGATTCTCGATATAATAACGGAGGTCACCCAAATTGCAGAACTTGTCAAAGTTGGTTTCAAATGATTTGAACCAAATCACTTGCAGTATGGTTTTAGTATCACAATGGCTCTATGGGATGTTGTGTGTGGATGCCAACAGGATATGCAATATCATGACTTTGCTGGAGACTATTGATCTCTCCCACCCCTGCTTATAATTTCAAGTAAGTCGCTGTCGTTATTGCTGGTCATTACCTGTAAATCTTTCCAACATTAAACCTGTACTATATTTCCAACCATTGTTGCATATCTTCATTGATTCAAATTGTATTTAAATCTTTCCAACATTTTCGGTGAGCAGAAAAAAAACAAAACAATGGGACGTCACACATTCATTGGATGGTTGTCTCTGATTTCAAAGCAGTTGCAACAAATTACATCATCAAAACATTTGGCAATCATAACTATGATTAGAGCCACACAGACTACATATAAATCAAAACTATTTTGCACGAAATTATTGAATTGGTATTGGTAATTGGATAATAGGATCACTCAATGTCTCAATATATTCCTTCCACGGTTAAAATGTTTTTGTTGTTTGTTTTTCATTTGAGAAAAAATGGTTCGCACAGCTTTCCCACTATTTTGTAGACACGTGGGTAACTATGTAACCGATGAAACTCAAATTCTTTTAATTGTGTGTATTATTTAAAAGCCATCAACAGTGTAATCTTTGTTATCGAAGAAGCCTATGGAAAGACGCATGTAAATGGAGGGAGCGACTGTATAAACTTATATTACCTACTTTACCCAATGTTATATCATAGTTTTAATGAGATTTTATAATGCTCCACATACAGAATTTACCGAAACCTTTGTAGTTACACGTAGAAATCACGGTACCAAAGTAAGACAACCCATAAAAAAATTCAATTTCATTCATCATACTTATCCTTATCTATAAAATAGAAATCCTTGACCGAGTACCAAAACTATATTCGGAATGTAAATCTAATTATTTACATATGAGTTAAACCTAACTATTGATATATGAGTTTAATAACACTTATATGGTCTTGGTTTTGATTTTGTATGATTATTTTTATTTTTGAGCTATTTTCAAGACCACTTGTACTTTGGGATCCTCCTAAATCATTCCTCCCCACTGAGGATCTTTTGGTTCTCCAAAAGCATGACCACATCTTACACACGGTCAGCGTCCTCATCAAATCACACTTTCAACATTTTTATTGCATGCAAATAAGTTATATTCTTTGCAATCACATACAAACCACACACATGACTCAAACCACCCCATACTTGCCAAGATTTTATAACATACTCTTTGGTCAAGTTTTACACAATAAAAACAAATACCCCAGCTACTCATAAAAGGCCAAAAACACCATCGTTTCTTTAGTAAGCAATGGAAACACATCATCACTTTTAAAATTATTCGCGGCGCATTATTTAGAAACTGTGGCCATGAAAAACGACTATACATAGTAACACCATCTCTTACTTAAAAAATTGAATGGGTTCTCTCCTTGTGGTAGATTCACATGTGGAATATCTTCACCAGTTGGTTTCTTCATGGGTTCTTTCGGGGTCTGGAGTGTCTGATACGCGACATTCTAGTGTCCATCCTTGTTGCAGTAACTACACTAATTCTTTCTCCTCCAAACTTTTGGAATCTTTTTGAAACACTTTCTTGTGACGTGTCTCTTATAAGTGCACGTGGAACCTCCATTATCAATATAATGTGATGAAGTGCTCTCATCGTCTGTTGTTAGTTGGTCACTAGCTTTCTTGGAGCATTCCCCAACTTTCTTCCTAACATATCCAAGTCCTACATAACAAGGAAATTCCTCCACTTTGATGGGATTCACAATGCCTTGGCCATTAATCTCGAGGGCCTTTCCTTGATACCCCATTTTCTTCAACAATTTTGATCTAATTCCTATAGTATGTCTATCAAAAGAAACGAAATCATCATCATATAAATTACATGAAATTGAAGAACCACTTTCTATCTGTGGCTTGTTATGCTGCAACTTTTCCAAGGCTTCCTCCTTGGCTTGTAACTGATGTTGCAACCTTTATTTCTCTTTCTATTATTCTTGTAGGAGTCTCCTTAGTTCAACATTCTCTACTTGAAATTTTTGTTTTATTTCTTTGAATTCTTGGAGCCATGCCACATTTGGTGCCCTTTTCATCTTTGGTTCAACATCTACTGAAATTTTTGTCTCATCGCCTGAATTAGAACTGAAGTCAATGGGCCCATCTATTGCGATCCCAAAAGGAACAATCTTCATATTTTCACCTGAATCTGACCCTAGCTCAATTGGTCCACTATACGTAAATCCCACAGTTGTGCCCTTCTCATCTTCCTCTAATTCAGGCTCTTGGTCTTGTTGCATGGTTACAACTGTCTTATGGTTATATTTTTTGTCGTTCCTTTTAGGTCTCAATTTTTGGTGTAGTTTCCAAAAATTCTCCTCATCATGCCCTTGTTTCTCACAATGAGTACAAGAGGGCTTTGCTTCTATTCTCTTATTTATTGAGTCACTTTCTAGGTGGTCATATTGTTCACGCTTCCCCTTGCTTTTAAGATGCACAACATTCATACTAGCATCACCAAGAGTTTTCAAATAATAATAATGAATGAGCTTTTAGGTTATACTTTTTGCCCTTTTTTGAGAAAAAAATGTCATTTTTATAAGTTATTCAACTTTCTACAAGCCAAAACAACTTTTCTATTTAGAATTCCATTTTACGATAAAAAAATCGTGTCTGAAATTTTATTAGCTTTCTATTACTTATTTTTTGGAATTTTTTATTCACATTTGACAAGTTATCTTAACAATTCTTTGACTGTGTGTTCTTTAACAATCAAGAGATTCATAAAAAGTCATGTTGTTCAACACTAGTGTATTCTTTGTTAACTTGGTGTCTTTGAGAAAAAAAATGTGTTGCAACAATCTAGACAGACTCTACTTCTATCATTATATTTACGAAACCAACTGCTACATATCATAATTACTAGGTTTTTTTAACTGAGCCAATATGAAAAAACAACAGATTTTGAATATCTTTAGTTCGACGTCAAGTTTCTCAACATATTAGTTATAAACTAACAATATAAAAACTACCCATTATAGACAACGGACCAATGTAATGCACCATAAACTTTTCAAAAAATTTTACAGTGTATTTTGGAAGATACAAAATTTTGATTTCACTGAATCTTATTGACCTTGAGAATTTTTTTGCACCCATTTTATTAGAAAAATAAACAAAACTTGTAGATATCTATGGAATTCCATAAACGTTATATCTGATGAAAGTAAATTCAATTCTGCAATGTTAGCCTTGGTTCTGAAAGTTAATTCATCAAATTTGATGGAGTTTAACCATTCCAAATTTGAATATATGTGTTCAGAGCCAAGTTGTAGCATAGTTGTAGAAGTTTTTAATTTGATTCAAATTTTGTAGTAGTTCAGCCGAAATTTTCTTGGTGCCTCGTCCTGTTAATTTTAACAAAAAAAAATTTTGGTCGAACTTTGGACTAGACTTTTTGTCAACTAAAAAAAAAAATCGATGAAGCCCCTCCAAAAAAATAAATTTTGCAAACTCTATAAATAGACGAAAACTGAAACATTATTTTCACACATTTCTTCATTTGGACTGAATTTTCAAAGGATATCTTTTGGGTTGAATTTTGAAAGGAATTTTTTGGGCTGAATTTTCAAAGGAAATATTTTGGGCTGAATTTTCAAAGGAAATATTTTGGGCAATATTTTCAAAGGACATTTTTTTGGCGGACTTTTTAAAGTGACCTTTTTTTTAAGTAAGTGTTTTGAAATCAAGTAAATATTTTGTGATGATTTTTTAAAGTGAGCTTTTTTTTTAAATATTTAAAGTGAATTTTTCTTTTGTGGGACTTTGAAAGAAATATTTTGAGCTTCATTTTCAAAAGACATTTTTTTCGCAGAATTTTTAAAGCGACTTTTTTATAAAGTAAGTGTTTTGGGCTGAAGTAAGTCTTTTGTGCAGAATTTTTGAAGTGATTTTTTTTCTTAAATTAAATCTTTTGTGACAATATTTTGAAGTAATTTTTTGTCTAAATTTTTAAAGTGATTTTTTTTGCGGGATTTTGAAGGAAATTTTTTGAGCTTCATTTTTAAAAGACATTGTTTTAGCGGAATTTTTTAAGTGAATTTTTTTTAAAGTAAGTGTTTTGGGCTGAAGTAAGTCTTTTGTGCTCAATTTTTAAAGTGTTTTTTTTTGAAATTATGGCTTTTGTGATAAATTTATAAAGTGAGTTTTTGTGTAATTTTGATACTGAGTTTTTTTTCGAGAATTTTGAAGGAAACTTTTTTGAGCTTCATACTAAATTATCACGAGAAATAAAAGAAATTGCAAGAGAAAATATGATCGAACAAGAAGCGTTGAGGCTTGTAGAGAATATAGGAGAGAATATCACAAAAAAATAGAAGAACTCTCAAATATGGAAAGGGAAAATCAACCTCAGCTAGAAGTTGAAGAAGGTATGTAAATGTAAATATTATAAATAATGTTTAAAATTTAACTAGTGTATTGTGAAACTTAATTTTTATTTGATGAATTAATTTGAAAACTATTTTGCAACATAAACAAAGAGATATATTCCTCATAACATTGATGATGAGATAGAAAATGTTGAAAGATCAAGCGAAAATTATAATAAACCAATGATTGACGATGTTGAAAGAAATTTATGTGAAGAAATTGAATCACGAGGTATATATATATATATATATATATATATATATATATATATATATATATATATCACATGTGTATTATTCAAATTATGCATATTTATTAATTCTCAATTGTATTCAAATTCTATTTTTTAATTTAATTATTTATTGAATATTTAAACCCATTTTGTACATTTAATTCTCATATGTACACATGAAATCGGTATTGATGATGAGATGTTAGAAAACGTTGACAGTGACACATATGGAGATAAAAAAGTTTACAATGTTATACAATATCATGTTAAGTGCATTATTGATATGTTCTTCAAAGATGAAAATGTGGCATTTCAAGCCCAAATTTTGAGAAGTCTCTTAACATCCAAGAAAATAAAAGAAGCTACGACTCTATTGGGTTTTCGAAAATCAACGAAAGATAAAAAATGAAGAAAAATGTGATACAAGCTATAAATAATGCTCTAAAATCAATTGGAAGATCTACAAATAAAATTGATTTAGATGCACATAGAGCAATACAAATGGAAGTGGTTTCATCAAGTACTAAAAAAAATTGTTTGGTAAAATCGATGGCAAAAGCATTAGGGATCTCACAAAAAACATTGCACAAACATCGAAAATTTCTATTGAAAATATATGTTAATAATGAGATCGATGTTGGACAGTTATTTGTAGGCAACCATACAAAGATATAATTAGGCAATATGTTAAAAAAATCATATATGAATATTGGATGAAAAAATAACGTGTTTCACCAAATTCAAGGGATGTGATGTGGCGAAGAATAACACGAAATCCATACGAAGAATAGGCCAACATATCGTGGAAACCACCCAGATAGATTTTTTCAATAAGTTCATAAAAGAGAATCGTGGAATTAATGTCTCCATCAGTTCTTTTGTGCAACAAAAACCATTGTATGTTAAACCTATCACTGTACACGATACTTGTTGTTGTCCTTATCATGCGGAATTTCAGTTATATTATGATACATTCCTTAATTTTGGTAAAACCTTTTGGAGAAATTCACCTCCTCCTTCTACTATCCATTATTTTATATCCCAAATTCTATGTGCAAGAGAAAGTCATAAATTATTTTACGAAAAAAAATGTGTTGGTGGTAAAAAATGTGATCATTGTGGAAATATGACTTTATTTTAGAACAAATATCCTATTGATAGAAATGATCAATCATTGTGCAACATAAAATTGAATGGAACAGATATGAATATATTCATACATCGATTGGTTCAAGTAGTACTACAAGTACTAAAAGGATTTCTTTACAAGAAGAATATTTTTTGTGATAGAGTTTTTGAAGAAGTTTGAGGCAGAAATTTATAAATACACCAAGAATTCCCATAAAGCTTGATGGCAAGACTTGAAATTCAAAAAATCCCATGAAATTTTTCCAACGGGGATGATTTTGTCAATAGTTGATTTTGCAGAGAATTACACATTTGTTCCACAAAATGAAATAAAGAGTGAATATTGTCATTCTGGCCAAGTATCTATGCTTGTCCATATTATATATAGACATGCTTAACAAAGTGTTGATCATTGAGAAAGCACTAGTGAAAATTGACATCTTATTAAAGAATATCACTTTTATTTCAGTGATGATCGTACACATGATACACATTTTTAAGAACATTATTTTGATAATATTTATGACTTGTTGAAAGGTCGTGGAATAAAATTCAATAAACATTGGATATGGTCAAATGGATGCACATGTCAAATCAAATATTCATGATCATTCTTTTCACTGTGTCGTCTTCATATGAAAACCCACATTAAACATTGTTGGAATTTTTTTGAGACTGGCCATGGAAAAGGAGAACATGATGGTGTCGGGGCATGTACAAAACAAGCACTTTGAAGATATCAAATGGACCACTATGCAGATCGACTTGTCTCAGCTAAATAAGTTGTTGAATGGTGCATCGTCGCACTAAGCCATGAGACTAACATCAAGGGAAGTACGAAGGCACATGTACATATATACAAATTAGCTTGCATATATATATATATATATATATATAACTTTAATATATGTTCTAATTTTTATTAATTTTATAATTTTAAACATTATTTATCAGAATGATTATCTTTGATTATATATAAATTGTATTTTAAATAACATATTTATATTCTCGTTTGAATTTTCCATATAGTTTTTTTTTGGCATATTGGGGTCCAAGATGTAGATAGATCGATTGAAAATGAAGCTAAAAAAATGAAAGAGACTCAAGAATTGCATTCAATTAAAACAAAATAGTACCAAAATGTGTTTGCATTTGGTAAAAGAAAAGATTCTTGTTTTTGTCTTGTTTGCATAGAGGACACACAATCCAATGATGTTTGTGAAAACACTATGTATGTAAAAGTTTGGGAACATACATAGCTAAATACAAAGGGAAAAATGTTAGTTTGCAAACGTTGAAGAGATTCAATCAAAGGAAACTATAGTATCATCTAAAGGTGATCAAGTTTCTGATCTTGTTAGAGAAGATAACATTTCAAATGATAGAGATATAGAAATAGATAATAAAATCAAGTACATGTTAATTAGACACCATCGCATTTTTTGTTTAAGAAGAAATAATTAATGAATCATTTTCAATCTCCAAAGGTTCTTTTTATTAGGTTTAATATGAGAATAGGAATGTCTTTATAAATATCAAATATAATGTCCTCACAGTGCATTTTATAAATAATAATAATAACGAAAAAGCTACAAATAGTAGAACTGGCAAGGGTTGAGTAACTGAAAGGTGGACCTACATGCTTCAGAGATGTTGGAGTAAAATGAGGGAGACTTATTTTAGAACTCAATTAGATTTCAGCATTCCATTGCCATATTTTTCTGTTGCAAAGGGAAATACTTGAAGCGTCGTCTACTGCTTGACCCCTTTTTAATTAGTTTTAGGTGAAAATTTTTAATCAAATTTATTTAATATTTGGTGAAAATTGGTTGTAGTCGAGCAATTGAGTTTTTGTTATTTAAATATTTTATATTTTTATATTTTTTTTGGAAAAGTGTTGAATTTATTTAGATTTAAAAACATATAATAATCTTATCTTGTATTTATTTTTAATAAAAAATATATATTTTTTAATTTTTATTAAAATTTTCAATTGATTTTAGTAATACAAAATAAATATATATATATATATATAATTCTTAGAATTATTGTCATTTTCTAGCATGGCCATAAGGAAGCCATGAAAAAACGATACTCTCATTTGCTAGCAGGCTCTAAGCAAGCCATGAAAAAATGATTTCCCTACCTGCAATATTCTATCACCAATGCTCATCCACACGATGTTATCATCAAAAGTGTGGTATCGATCCTAGATTTCCAATAAAACATTTTTTATTCCTTCTACTTTTAACCTCTCCCTATAAATTTAAAAGAATGATATGATGAGATTTTTTTAATGTATTTTATATTATAAATATATAATTTAGGAAAATCTATACTTATTATATTTATATATAAATATTTCATTTACGATACTTATTATAGGTCTTATCTTGTTATTGTCTGAAGAGATGCATTCTACAAAGAGCAATATGTGTATGTCATATCCTACAAAAATAATAATTAAAAATTCAGTTTAAATTATATATAGCTTAAATATTTACATTATATATAACTTTTTAATCTTATTAATGAACTAAGATTCATTAGTAAAATAAAACTATGTACTATTATATATAATTTAAATGAAATTATCTCATGTGTTTAATAGCTCTTTTACCATATACATGTAGTTGGTTCAAAACATCGACATAATCCTAATGATGTGATTAATCAAAAAGACATTTCATCTACATTATCGGTCACAAAAGTCTTAGATCTAACATTGATATAGTTTTATTATAAATTTTATTATCATGTTATGTAAAAAACATCATTAAATATAATATTGATATTAAAAAATTAATATTAATATTAATATATTATAATATTTATATTATTAAATTTAATAAATTTGGATTAATACAATATTAAATTTAATATAATATTAGAATTGTTATATTTTAATATATATTAATATATCATGATATATAATTAAATCTAGATATATATGGAGAGAAGAACAAAAACATGGAGTGATAAAGGTGGACAGATAGAGGGAGTGACAAGGGAGAGATGATATAAAATGAAGGGGAGGGGAGGAATGAAGAGAGATAGAAAGAGAGAAGTGAGAGGGGGAGAGAAGGGTAAGAGAGAGAGAGAGACAGGGAGAAAAAAATATGGAGGGGGGAGACAAGAGGACATAGGGAAGGAGATATTGACAAGGTTGGACGGGTGAGAGAGAGAGATAGATGGGGGAAGAGAGGAGGAGGTAGGATAGAAAGGGAGACAGGGGAATGACTAGAAAGGACTTCAGAGGGAGGGATAGAGATATGGATTTGAAGGAGGAGAGAGAGAGCGAAGAAGAAAGACATAGATAGAGAAAGTGGAGAGAGAGAGAGAGAGAGGGAGTGACAAGGGAGAGATGAGGAGAGTCTCTGTATGTTTTGGGGTGAGATAAAAAGACAAAGATGGAGAGATTGAAGGAAGGGGGAAGAGAAGGAGGGAGGGAGGGTGATAGTGATTTATTCGGGGGGAGAGAGAGAGAGAGGATAGCAAGATGGAAGAGAGATAAAAGGGGGAGAGAGGGAGAGAAATGGAAGAGAAAGGGAGAGGGAGATGAAGAGGGAGGTAGATATAGATGGATAAGGAGAAGGAGTGTGTATGTTTTTAGGGTGATATACAGAGAAAGAGGAGAGGTAGAGGGAGATAGATATATATATGGGAGGTGAAGAGAAGGAAGAAGAGAGAGATAGAGAGAAGGACGGAGGGACATATAGATAGATATTGAGAGAGAGAGAGAGTACGTGTGGTTTGGGGGTGGTTGAGATAGAGAGAGAAAAGAGTGTTGGAGGGATATATAGATATATATGGAGGGGGGAGACAGGGAAGAAAAATTCTTGCACTAGATGTATTGATTTCAGTGTAGATGATGAATTTTTATCATATTTGATTGCTTGCACTAAATACATTGATTTGAGTATAGATGATGATTTCTAATCCTATTCTATTTCATGCACTATATGCATTGATTTTTAGTGTAGATGTTGATTTCTAATCCTATTAGATTACTTGCTCGAGATGCATTGATTTCATTGTAGATGGTGTTTTCTAATTCTAGTTTATTGCTTGCACTAGATGCATTAATTTCAACGTAGATGTTGATTTCTAATTATATTTGATTGCTTGCACTAAATGCATGGTTTTCAATGTAGATGTTCTTTTCTATTTATATTTTATTACTTTCACTAAATGAATGGATTTCAATGTAGATGTTGATTTCTAGGCTTATTTGAATTCTTGCATTAGATGCACTAATTTAAATGCATATTTTGTTTCCTAATCCTATTTGATTGCTTGCATTAGATGGATTAGATGTTAATCCCGAGGTGTAAAGTATTAAAAAAAAATCAAGATTAGATAGAGGAGGTAGAGGGAAGAAAATTTCTTTCACTAGATGCATTTATTTCCATGTAGATGGTGATTTCTAATACTATTTGACTACTTGCACTAGATGCATTGATTTCAAAGTAGATTTTAATTCTTAATTATATTTTATTTGTTCCAGTAGATGTATTGATTTCAGTGTAGATGTTAATTTATAATCTTATTTGATTTCTTTCATTAGATGCATTGATTTCAATGTAGACATGGATTTCTAATCCTATTTGATTTCCTGCACGAGATGCGTAGATTTCAGTGTAGATGTTGATTTCTAATCTCGTTTGATTTGTTTCATTACATGTATTAGTTTCAATGTAGATGTTGTTTTCAAATCATATTTGATTTATTTTATTAGATGCATTAGATGTTAATCTTGAGGCTATATATTATTAATAAAAAAAATCAATATACATTTAGTAATACCTAGACGGACACTATTAAGAATTACATAGTTGATTTGGAGCTACTAGAATCATGTGTATTCTTATCGAAGGACCCGACATTTTGGGTGAACACTTCACCCATCTTCAAGAGCAAAAGATTGATATGTGATAGGAAGAGTGCTAGACCATATTATATAGAGTAGAAGACCTCATTTGTTTTAACAAATCCAAAATCTTAGCCCCTGCCCCATTCCATTCGAGCTGGTCATTCAGGAAGCCCTTGAGATTGAAAAACATCCTAATAACTTTAACCGATGGGTATCATCTAAGTGAATCGTGGAAACCCACCATCCATTTTCTTTCATCGAAAAATTTATCCTCTAAATATTCCTTGAATTTTAATCTGTCTTTGCCTAACCTCCATCATCAAGTTCTATATTTCTTTCTTTCTTGATTAGTTATTTATCAATTAATCCTCTTCTATAACTATATTCTTATTTTCACCTTCATAATTTCTCCTATATTCAACTTAATTTCTATTTTTTTTCCTAACTTTATATTAATATTGGTTAAAACATTTCAATTTAATTCATGTTAATCTTTTAATTTAATTTATTCTTCTTTAAATTTAAAATAACTATAGAATCTATTTCATCTTGATTTTACATTTATTTCAATATCTTCCTCCTAGCTAACAACTAGTTTCATTTAATTAATTAAATTTATTTGTTAGATCTAATTTACTTGGTTAAATTTATTTATTTATTTATTTTAATTTAATAATTTCAATTATTTAATTTTAATTAATTAATTTTTATTTTTATTTTTATAATTTCATTTAACTAATTTCATTCTCTTTGAGAAATTCAACTTATTTAAATTATTCAATTTCTCCAGACCTCAAATTTCATTCATCATTTCATTCATCTCTATCTTAACTACAATTTACTCTTCCCCTAGCTAACGGCTAAGATGGGTCCGTCCATAAGAATACAAAGGATTCTATAAGCTCTCATAAACATGTTCTTGACTGTGGAAACACACACACTCTATTTAAATAGCTGTCAAAAGTTGAGATGAAATAGATGTGCAGAATCAATCATCTTGAAAAGTACAAATTAATGAAAGATCATCTCATTTCTTCATCACTAACTAATTACTAATACACAATTACATACATTCAAAATTACCAATAGATAATTGCTTACAATAATATATTCAGAATATTTATAAGAGGAAAAAATATATTTATAAACATTCAAAACAAGTCAAAATATTCTTGAAAGAAATGTGATACTTGTTTCGATGTAAAGATTTTATAAGTCTGGTCAACCATTAGAAAAAATTCAAAAATACATTATTTCTTGACTTTGCAAAATAGACTATAGTTATTTCAAACAGCTACAGTTAGACTATAGTTAGACTATACATTATTTCAAACATTAGCAAAGAAACAAATTATTTCAAGAGTAATATTGAAGTAATAAATTATTAAGACAACTCATTATTAAGAAACTACTGAAAATATTGCCTCTCTTCTTCATCACCAACTAATTATTAATAGACAATTACATACACATAAAAATATTACACACCAATTGTAACATTCACAAACACTACAATTCAAATCTAACTATCTAAACTAGTAAGCCACTCAAAGCATCAAAACATAGATGTACAAACCATTCAAGGCAAGCAACAAAGATTAAATTAAAGAAGAGAATTATCGTATCGTTATGCCAAAACATAATGTGAATTTTGATGCTAATCTCAAACATTTCCATAATAATGATAGCTTGAATGTGAAATCGTTGCCCTCAACATCCATCTAATACTAGATTTGTTATGGGCCCTCTAAGTGCAAACCTTTCCTCACGTTCTACACTCCAAAACAAGGTTTTCACCTCAAGGGATTTGATCCCTCTTGACCCATGATAAATTCGATGTTAAATGGATCTAATCTAGTTTATATAAAAACATTTCATTTAATATACTCACTATATTTATGATCTTGTGATCATCTATTTTCCATGGTTTTAGCATTTGTAGAGAAAGGTGAGTTTTTTTTTTTTTTTTTTAGATTGTAAAATTTGTTATAATTTAATGAAAAAATTAATTACTGATTATTTGATTTTGGATTTTATTTTTTGTGAGGTTATAATGTCATGTCATTTGAATTGTATTTTTTAATGTAGAAATGTATTAAATGTGTAGATAAAGTTACAATGTTTTATTATTCAAATTGCATTTTTAATTGTAGAAATAGATTCAGCTTCTAGAAAACCTTTGAGACATTGAGATTTTGCAGACTCAACAATTAAAACTAAGATTTTTCCAATTTCTGTTTAGATTTTTAGCAAAACCGACCAAAAAGTTTGCCAAAATAGCAAAAATAAGTCATTTAATTTACTTCTTTTTTTTTTTTTGCTAAAATAGAAAAAAAAAACTCTTTAATTTACTACCTAATTTAATAAAATTATTTATTGTTTTATTATTATGTAAGTTAATTATTGAAAATAATTTTTAAATAACTTCCCAAAAAAAAATCACAAAGATGATGGCTATTACTAAGTAAATTAGTTATTCAGTATAATTTATAAAACAAAAAATTGATTGGTAAACTTCCACTTATTATTACATAAAATTACGTTATGACGGGTTTATCAAATTACATTAGGATGTGTTTTGATATATTAGTTAATTAAAATTTCATACTACATTGTATTTCGAAACATTATCCTTCGAATAATTTACGTATATTGCGATGACTTCCTAGCTGTTGTGATCATTTTCGTAGGTCATAACATTTTTCGTTCGGGGTGCACAGATGAGCCTGGACTAGAACTTTGACCTATTAATTCATCGTTGAGATATTGCGATGGGTTAATTTCCTATGGAAAATAACTGTGGCACATTTGTATTTTTGGAAGTTATAATTTTGCCTGTGTTTTTTCTTTGAAGCTATGTGAAGATTCCAGTCAGAGATTTTGTGATTCTCTTGCATATGCACGTATCTAATGAGATCAAGATGCCGTGAACGATGGAGATACTTGTAATGGAGATGGCAGAGAAAGATGCAATGGCTAATGGGATTGGTAAGGATCTTTTTTTATGTAAATCGAAATTGCAATAGTATTATTGTTAGGATCCTTTTTATGTAAGTCAAAATTGCAATAGTATTATTCTTACTTTTTATTTAAACCTTCAAGAAAACTATTCCATTCCTGTGAATTTTCCCTTTTGAATAGATCTTTCGGTTATTGCCCAGGCTAATTTAGTTCATTTTTTTTCTGAAAATCTCAACAAAAGCTCAAATATGTTATGAAATTATGGAAGAGTTGGTAGTAGATCCCACATTGTCCTCTGACTCGAAGACCCCACCGGCCCCGTCACGATAATAGAAATTGGTGTCGATGGAAATGCAGTCTTACACAGCGGCACCGATATATCTAAATACATAAATAATGCAAATGCAATAGTAATGTATAGGCACTATTCGAATTCAGGCCAACCTGTCTGCAATTGCCTCTCCCCACAGAAATTCAAGGAAACGAATCAAACTGACGCCGGACTCTCCACATGGATTTTCATCTTGACTCCAAGGACTCTCCACATGGATTTTCATCTTGACTCCAAGGATATTGACCAGAAAAGGCGATGCACCATTATATTATTATACGGTAAAGATCCTGTTTTCAACACCAGGTAGCAAAAATATTTCATTTTCTTTTCCGCTTCAAAGATTTGAGATCTCCATGCCGGCAATAACCATCGGGCCAACATGTTGAAAAAGCAAGTGGATGCAAAAAAATGCAAATTGGAAACGGAAGTGTGCATATTTACCGTCATATTTGCGCCCTCCAGAACAGAGCCGAAACCCCATCTGTTGTGTCCTACCCGAATGGAAGCTCCTCCCTTTAGCAGTCATCGCGTGCAAAGGTGTTGGAACCGTTAAGAAATTGGCAACGAACTTTCTCAGGCACTGAGTTGCTCCGGTGAAACTTCTAGCCTGTGCATGAAAGCGAGGGCGTCGTTGGAGGCTGGGCATGCTCTTGGCGGTTTTACAACAGTGATAAAGTGTTCAAAAGAGCGGTGATTCAATTCGAGATTTTCAAAGCCACTTCAACTTGTTGCAATGTGGGTTGTATCAAGTATCAATTTCATAATGTGCTGCAACGTGGGTTGCATGCAATCGTGGCGTGATTACCGAAAAGTTTGTCAAACCTAAATTAAGTGTTTAGTTTGCAAAATTATTTCCGTGTTTCTATACTTTTCTTCTTTATGTTCGTGATGATTAAAAAGTTTTAACTTATATCTTAATACACTAATAAGACTAAAAAGTTTTCCATGAAGACATTCTCCACAAATATCGCGGGGATATTTTGTATTAAGATAAGGATTCCAGATTTTATTTTCTAATTTTAAAATCTTCTCATTATTTATTTATTAAATGAACGATAAGCCACGTAGCAAAACGAAAAACGGCAAAAGATATAACCGTTTCTTATCACCAAAGGCTTAGAGGAGGACAATGAAATGTGACCTGCATAAATAATTGAAAATCATAAAAGCCTTTAAGCTTAAAAAAAAAACGCTAAAGCTTCATCACATGAAGAGTAAATTGTTTGTACCAAGGTTAACACAATCATATAACTTCGTTTAAACCTCTAAATTCATTAGTAAGAAACGTAATAATCTCAATAATAAAGCAGGCACTTCACGCGTTTGTACTCTTGAAAATACACATTAAATATTGCAATGTGTATGACGTATACACATTAAATATTGCAATGTGTATGACGTGGGTTAAATGTTTATTAATTTTTTTTCATAGGCTAATTTCAATAAAGATATTAATTCGATTCAAGGTTTTAACATATAAATCTTAAATATGTGAATCAATGTGAAAGACTAATTTGTACTATGCATAGATTGAATCCCAAGATTTTTATTTTCCAGCTTTAAAAATAACGTTTTTTATTCTACTAGGTCTAGGGGATAATATATTTCAACAACTAAGCCATGATTGTTGCACTAGCAAGTGCACGGCTTACGTAAATATTGGCTCATCTTTGTATTGTAATTTTATAAGTATGGCTCATCATTCAGTCATGAGTACAATTGGTTTTCTGGTTCGAATATTTAGAAACCTCTGTGAATAATCATGTTTAACCTTGAAGAATATAATATTCTTTGTGGTAGGTCGCAGTCACACAGAGGTCTGGTGGTAGGGACTTGTTGCCCTGCAGCCAACCTTGTTTGACTTGCTTGAATCACTAGGCCGATTGAGATGGGAGGTTGGGTCACTATCCAAAAATGTGTGGCTAATTTTTAATGAGAATGACATTTGGCAGGAGATCATCTTTGGAAATTATTTAAGACATACTAATCTAGAGGATTGGGTCATTTTTCAATTTGTAAAGCATCCCAAATCCAGCGTGATGGCTCACAAACCTTAATTACGGGGTAATTTATGTTGGTAGGCTGGTAGTGGAGAGTGTTAGGAAAATTAATTTCAAACACAGCCTTAGCCATAAATTTAAGGATGGTAGGCATATCTGAAGTAAATGTTTTGTAGACCCATGGACATGGGTTAAATGGAGTTCTGAACATGAGGACAATTTCCCATTCCCCAACAGATTAAATAATCTAAGTCAAATGAAAATTTATTAATGGTTGGTAGAAAAGCATGGGCAAGTATTTCACCAAAGTTCAGAAAATCATATTCACCCATCCTCTGTATTAATTTTGTCTTGTAGAATTATTATGTAGTGTGGTGGATGTAAGTCTGGAAAGACAAAGGGGACAAAGTAGTGGAGTAAATTTTGGTGAGCATCTGCAAACAATTTGTTACAGGATTTTAATGTGTGTTACTCCCCAACCCCTTGTGAATGTAAAAACTTACTCCCCAACCCCTAGTTAATGTAAAAACTTACTCCCCAACGCCTTGTGAATGAAAAATATCTTATTTCATTGGTGAAGGAGTCTTAGCCTCCATAGGAATTATTTGAAATTTTTGGTCCATTATAGTTGCCCAAGTCAACATGTTTTAATCTTCGTCACTCTATATTAAAAGGAAGACTCATGATACTTCTCTATATTAAAAGGAAGATTTAATTTCGGCAATTGAAACTTTTGGAAAAATATCTCTCTGCAACTCTGTGTTGAGGAAGCATCCTATTTCTATTTAAATTTTTAACATGGTATCAGAGCGTGTGAAAAAATTATCATTGCAAGAGCGTTTACATGGAGTTAAAATTTGTTTTAAGGAATTCTATTTTCACGAGCAGGGAGAAAGATTTTATACAGTAAGAAAGTTTTTTTTACACAGTAAAAATGGTAGCAGCAAGCACAAGCTTGAGTAATCCTCAAATACCTCAATTTATTGGAATGAAGGCTCTATTTTCTTCTCAAGACATTTGTGAATTGGTGGAGAATGGTTTCCAAGAACCAACAAATGTTGCAGCATACAATGCTTTGACATAAGTAGAAAATGATTTGTTAAGGGACAAAAGGAAGAAGGACTCAAAATACCGCTTCTACATTTTTCAAGCATTTCATGAAAGTATCTTCCCAAAGATTGCAGCAACAACAAAGTCCAAGAAAACATGGGATACCCTCCAGACAACCTACCAAGGCATAACAAAGGTGAATACAGAGAAACTAAAAATGCTGAGAAAATATTTTGAGACAATTTGTATGAAAGAGTTTGAGAATGTAGACTCATTTTTTACACATGTAATTGGGTTCTCAAATCAGGTCTCATGGTGAGACACTTGAGGAAAGGAGAATAGTTGAGAAATTTTTCAGAAGCCTACTAGTAAGATTTGATGCCATTGTTGTGGCCATAGAAGAGACAAATGATCTCTCACAATTTTCAGTGGATGAGATTCATGCATCACTTATTTCTCATGAACATAGGTTGAACAAAGAAACAAACTCCTCATTGGAGCATGCTTTCAAGACACAAGTTTCATTTGGTCAAGGTACAGTTTGAGGAAGATAAAATTATAGATGAAGAGGCAGAAGCCCACACAGAGGTGAAAGAAGTAACCCTTTAAGTTCAAGTGGAAGAGGCGGAAATCAAAATCCAATTCAGGCCCAAGCAAAAATCAAGCACAAGGTTAGAGGTATGATAAATCTCAAGTTCAATCTCATTATTGTAATAAATATGGTCATTATGCAAATGAATGTTGAAAGAAGAAATATGACATAAATAATAAACCAAGTGCAAAATTCATAAAGGAAAATCAAAACCATGACAACATGTTTTTATCTTGTAATGTAGCACAAGAAAACAAGGGGATATATGGTTTCTAGATTCAGGGTGCATCAACTGCATGACAGGGAACATATAAATGTTTTCCAATTTAGATGAGAGTGTGAAATTTGAAGTGACATTACGAACTGATAGCAAAGACTCTATCATGGGAAAAGGAAGAGTCGATATTCTAACAAAGAAGGGAGAGAAAAAATACATTGCAGATGTTTATTTTGTCTGTGGTTTGATACATAACCTCATAAACATTAGACAGCACATGCAAAAGGGATACAATATCTTTTTCAAAAATCTTGTGTGCACAATTTTGGATAAGTCTCCAAGTAAAAAACTGATTGCAAAAGTTTAGATGAGAAACAATACAATGTTTCCCCTAAATATAAAACCAAATTTGAAGGAAGAAGGTGCTCAAGCGCAACTATTAATGAAATCACAAGAGGATGAAAAAAAGGTTGTAGCTGTTACACAAGTAGAATTTCAAGCAGAGGAAAAAGATGAAAATTGGTTATGGCATTTGAGATTTGGAAATCTCAACTTTGGAGGTTTGAATTTGTTGCATAGGAAATGCATGGTGAAGGGATTTCCACTCATAGAAAAACTAGACAACCTATGTGAAGGATGCATCTTGGGAAAACAACATAGCAAATAATTTCTAGCAAGAAAGTCAATAAGGGAAAAGGAGCCTTTGGAGATTGTACATTCAGATTTATGTGGACCAATGCAGACACCATAAATTGGGGGCAACTATTATATTTTGACTTTCATAGATGATTATACAAGGAAGACATGGGTCTACTTCCTAAAAAAGGAAAGTGAAGTTTTGAGCGCTTATGTCAATAAAAAACTCTTGTTGAGAAGAAAAGTGGAAACTACATCAAATTCTTGAGGACTAACAAAGGTGGTGAATACATGACAAACGACTTCCTACATTTTTGCAGGGAGCAAGGAATTCACAAGAAATTTACAACAAGGTATACACCTCAGCAAAATGGTGTCATGGAAAGGAATAATAACACCATTACAGAAATGGCAAGGAGTAGGTTGAAGGCAAAGAATTTTCCAAATGATTATTGGGTTGAAGTTGTCGCTTGTGCATCATATATCATTAATAGGTGTCCAACCAAAAGCGTCAAGAACATAGTTCCTAAAGAGGCATGGAGTGGAAGAAAGCATAATGTGACTCACATGAGAGTGTTTGGATGTGTGGCATATGCACATTTCTTAGATGAGTTTAGGAAGAAGTTGGACAACAAGGGAGAGAAATGTATATTTTTTGCATACATTGACGAATCCAAGGCATACAAGCTTTACAATCCATCAACCAAGAAAGTCATAATAAATAGAGATGTTCAGTTCATAGAAGAGGAAGCATGGGATGGAAGTTTAGAGAAGGCAATCAATGTGAAGGCATGTATATCACCTGAAGACAAAGAGGAATTGACTCTGACAAGTAATTAATCAACAACAACTCCCCACACACCTACACAAGATCAACAAAGTAGTCACCAAGTGACACTGCCAACAAATTATGGGACAGTGTCGCATAGTCAAGAAATTTCTTCTCCAAGCACACCACAAAGATCTGCAACCCCATCTACTTCAAGCACAAAACCAAATGACATATTAAGCTCCTCTTCCGCAAGCATAAGAAAACCAAAATTCAGAAATTTAAGTGAAATTTATGAGCAAAATGAAGTTGATAGTAGTGCTAGTCTGAATTCCTTATTTGTAGTGTTTTTTCATGTAGATGACCCAATCCATTTTGAGGATGCAGTCAAAGAATAAAAATTGGCTACGAAAATGGATGAAGAAATAGGGGAAATAGAAAAGAATGACACATGGGAGTTAGTGGACCTTTCGCAAGGAAAATAAGTCATTGGATTGAAGTGGATCTATAAGACCAAGAGCAACATTGAAGGAAAGATTGAAAGATATAAAGCGAGGCTAGTTGTCAAAGGATACAAGCAGCAGGATGGAAGAGATTATATATATACATTTGTGCCAGTCGCGAGTATGGAGATAGTGCGTTCAATGTTGTCGATTGTTGCACAACATAAATGGAAAGTGTTTCAAATAGATGTAAAATGAGAAATCTTGAATGGATTGCTAAAAGAGGAATTATATGTTGCACAACCACCTGGTTATGAGGTAGAGGACCAAGAAGACAAGGCTTATAGGTTGAAGAAAGCTCCCTATGGGTTGAATCAAGCACCATCTGCATGGTATAATAGGACATATGCTTACTTGAAGGACAATGGGTTCAACAAATTTGACGGTGAGTGTACTATCTACATCAAAGAAAGTGACGGTAAGCTTCTTATTGTTGTTTTGTATGTAGATGATTTGATTTTTACAAGGAGTGATGATTTCCTCATCGTTGCTTTCAAGGAAGTCATGAAAAGTGAGTTTGAAATTACTTGGGGTTGTTAAGGTATCTTTTGGGTATAGAAGTGAAATAAACAGAAAATGGTATTTTTATCTCTCAAGAAAAGTATATTACAGATATTTTAGAGAGGTTTAATATGCAGAACAACAAGCCAGCTCCAACTCCAACTGTCATGGGGTTGAATTTGAGCAAGGAATATTACAGCACCAATGTCAATCCGAAATTATCCAAAAGTATGGTGGGTATCCTAATGTATTTGACCGCAACTAGGCTAGATATAATGTATGTAGTGAGTTTGGTGTCGAGGTTCATGGAGACACACAAGGAGACACATTGGGAAGCAACCAAAAGGTTTTTAAAGTATGTCAATGGGACAAAGGAGTACGGTATTGTGTACACCGCAACATATGATTTTAGGCTAGTTGGTTGCACTAACAATGACTCGGTAGGAAGTGTTGATGAAAGAAAGAGCACGTCAAGACATGATTTTCATTTGGGTTCGGGTGCAATTTCATGGGCTTCTAAGAAACAACCTATAGTTCAATTGTCAATAGAAGAGGCTAAATATGTCGTCGCAACAGCAGCAATGTGTCAGGCGGTTTGGATGAGAATGATGTTGAGGGATTTATGCCATGAACAAGAGGGAACAACCACTATTTTCTGTGACAACAATTCCACAATTGCACTATCAAAGAATTATGTTTTCCAAAGAGGACAAATAACATTGATGTTACATATCATTTTATAAGAGAATTAGTTAACAATGGTGATATTGTGTTGCAGCACTCTAGGTCAGAAGAACAATTCGCAGACATCTTCACAAATCCATTGGCACATGGAAATTTTTTTTTTATCTTAGAGATTGTTTTGGAATGGTCAATGGAAACAATTTCAATTAATGGGGAGTGTTGGAAAATTAATCTCAGCCACCGCGTTAAATTTACTAACAACAACCCTACCTCAAGTAAATGTTTTGCAGGTGGCGGAATGAGTTTTAAATGGAGTTATGAACTGGAGGACAATTACCCATTCCACAATAGATTAAATAATCAAATGAAGATGAAAATTTATTAATGGTTGGTAGAAACACATGGCCAATAATTTCTGCAAAGTTTAGAAAATCATGTTCACCCATCATGTGTATTATTTTTTTCTTATCATAAATTAATGTGTTGGAAATATATGTTTTGATCATACATGTATGTAGAATTATTATGTAGTGTGGAGGATGTAAGTCTGGAAATACTAGGGGATTATTATGTAGTGTGGTGGATGTAAGTCTGGAAAGACAAGGGGGAGAAAGTAGTGGAGAAAATTTTGGTCGGTGTGTGAAAACAATTTGTTATAGGTTTTTATTGTGTGTTACTCCGCAACCCCTCGTGAATGTAAAAACTCTTGTTTTACTCGTGAAGGGGCCACAACCTCCATAAGAATTACTTCTTTTGCTTTTGAAATCATAATATAAAGTTTGGTTTGTCGTGATATGGTTCTAGAAATTTCATGTATAGTTTTTATCGCAACAACTTTGTTTTACTCTGTTTCACTGTGAGAATTTTTTTTGAAATTTATAGTTATGCAAGTCAACATATTTTAATCTCTGCCACTCTATATTAAAAATAAGACTCATATGATTTAATTTCCACAACTGAAACTTTTGGAGAAATATCTCTATGCAACTCTATTTGTTGAGGAAGCATCCTTTAGCTGTTTAAATTTTTAACAAAGAGAAGGTTCTTATTAGCCTTATTATACTGGATGTTATTGAAGGTTTACATGGTAACCATTCACTCCTGGCCAACATTATTCATTTACTTAATCTGCAGTGTTACAATACCCTCGCTAGCCTTAGTGTTGGAAGAAACTCTCCATTTTCTTCATCCATGTGGCCACATTCATGGGAGCTTGGCCTCTCAGAGGGTTATGAAGTCGAATGGGAGCTTTGCCGAAATCGCTTATGTGAGGTTGACATCTCTCTATCTCAGAAACAAGATTGGCTGGTATGGGATGGACATGTTTCTGCAGGCTCCATTTCGGCCATTGAAGTCTATTATCATATCTCTTTAAATAATCAACCTGCCCCCTTTATATATTGGACTGCTCTCGTGTGGAAGTGGGAGATTTCTCGAAAAATAAAATGCTTCGCTTGTCTATCTTTTCACAATTTTATTATAACATGGGAAAACCTAGTGAAGAGAGGCTTTCATGCCCACTTTGTAGGCTGGCTTGTGAAGACAATATTCACATGTTTTTAACATGTCCTTTTGCGCTCGCCTTGCGAGGAAGTTGCAAAAGTATTAAAGTTTAATATTCAAATGGAGTGCTCTAAAATCCTTTCATGTGTTATATCTTGGAACATTAGGCAGAGTGCTTTTAGCGCTTATGGAGTGCTCTAAAATCCTTTCATGTATTATATCTTGGAACACTGTACAAAGGTCTTTTAGGGTTGTTCCATTATACACTCTTTGGGGTATCTAGGGAACTCAGAATGCATGGATTTTTTAGAGTAAACCCCGAAATTTGTTGATCTCCACTCTCATCCACTCTCAACATTGTTACATATTTCCAAGGGATTGGCCCTTGGTATCCCCCATCTTTCCATCGATATGTTTCCTTTATTGATTTGGGTGATACATTTCCTATTGGATTCTTCGACAGGGCTTCATATGCTAAGAAGTGTCATTGCAATTTTCTTATTAGGATAAACCCTGCCCAAACCTTTCAAATCTTCTGGTATGAGGGTTCTACTACTGATTGTAGCGCTGAGCTAGTAGTCCTCTGGGGCGTGATCGAATGTGTTATTTGGCTAGTTATTAACGATATCTTGGTAGTAGGAGACTCTAAATATATCATCCATTAGGTACAAGGGTGAAATGTTGTGGAAGTTCCTTCATTATCCAATTAGATAGATAATATTATGTAACTCCTTCCATCTTTCTCTGAAATATCCTTCCAACATGCTTTTCGAAAACAGAACATTGAGGCAGATTCCCTCCCCAAGCGTGGGTCTCCCTCCTCCTGGGGCTGGTCCATTTTGAATATATTGTTGATGTCTCTATGGTTGGGGTGTGAACCTTTGACTTTTTGTCATTTCTTTTTGTTTTTACTCTCTATTTTGTCCTCCTTCTGGCCTTGAGAAAAATATTTCTTGCAGTCATTTCATACGTTCTAGTATCCATTCTGTGGTGTTTATTTTTTGAAGATTGGATCTCCAAGGAGCATTTTGCCAATATAGACTAGACGCTATGATGTTTTTCCTACATGTAGTATTTACTTTTGATTTTTTGGTTCATGGGCACCCCTGTGTCGCCCATATTAATGGATATCCTAGTCAGAAGTGAATGGTATTGGGTTTAGAGTTTATTGAAACAAGAATATATAAACATCCTCTTTTCATGAAAATAAGTTCATTTTTTTTTTTGAAAAATGTTCCTTGACCTACATCCATCATATTTAATCTTACTTTCCCTTTTTGTTATAGCTCTTTGATCTTGCTAAATAAATCACAACCTTTCACGCAAATATGGTGTGTTTTCCTTTAACTTGGAAATAGAAATTATGATTGGAGTTTAATGACACTTAAGTAAATTTGACCACTATTACTACTATAATAATAATAATAATAATAATAATAATAATAAAAGAGAATGAAACAATAGAGTATCTCTACAAATTTATTAGTGAATTGTACCTTAAATTATTATGTCAAAGTGCGTATCTCTATAGATTGAGTGGGCCTAAAGGTGAAGAGCATGTGTTTCCTCCTAAGAGGCCATAGGTTCAAAACTAGAGGGGGGTAGAGTATGTATGCCTTCGTAGACTTAGCAGTCAAATCGCGGCACGGAGGTGGGTCCCTTGTCCCACAATCAAGGGGGTCTCATACACCAATTGGGTGTCTGGCTTGGCTGTGACCTTAAAATTAGACTTTTTTTCAACTTTTTTTTCAACATTAGTGAGTTATACTTAGTGAATTCTACCTTAAATTATTATGTCTAAATACTTTTGACAACACCTTATAAGAGTAAGGTGTCATACTTCTTCTTTTTTTAGACTTAACACCTGTATTTTAAAATGAAAAAAAAAAAAAAAAAAAAAAATTTAATAAGAAAATGAAAACAATATAGATCAAAACCAAAAGTTAGTAATTTTAGAAAATGAAAAATAAATCAAAATATTATTTTTTGGGTTGATAATATTATTATTATTAATTAATTAATAATATTTTTTAACATTTAATTTATTTTTTTAATTATAATAGATTATTAATTAATTAATAATATTTTATAGAGTTTGCATGTGGAGAGATGTCATCTCAATCCAGAATTATAAATATAGGTTGTGATAACTAAACAAGAGTCTAAAAATAAATTGGTACATATATAAATTATTAAATAAATTAAAAATATTATGACACAAAAGCTAGTACCTAATATATAGATGTTCTGGTTATATAAGCCACATAAAAAAAACATAAATGACTTCCATTCAAACATTTGTAAACATAAATGTTAAATTATGCAAGTTCACCTCATCGAGACAGTAGTTTTATATTATAGGAATTTGGTATATCACTTCCACACAGGATTCAATCATTTGGACGAATAATAATCTTCACAAGCCACCCTTTAAATATATGCATTTCAAAGCCAAAAACAAAAACAAACAAATTGTGTATAGAAATATCAAATTACAGGAAAAAAAAGAAGTGGAATTACGAATTTCTCTTTCGTCCCTCTTGCACGTTAACTATTTGCAAACATTCCTCATCATAACTCAAGCTTCTTCGAAGTCTCAATTGTTGTTTGGATTTATGTTGTATTTTAAATTTCAAATATTCTTCTCTTGTTTCAAAGAGACTGTCCAATATGAGAGTAGTGAATTTTTCTTTTATAAAACAATGCAAAGTCCAACTTGCTAATTTCAAAGATTTGCATATTGTAATAAAAATCGAATTCCGTAAAAGAATGTGAAATTTAAAAAGGAATTCTTTAACTTTAGAGGTTAATTTTATCTTCATTATTTCTAGTGAGAGGGTCATGTAAAATTCATAAAGAATGGTGTTGCATTCTTTGTGAAATTTGAAAAGGAATTCTGTAACTTTAGAAGTTAATTTTACCTTTATTATTTCATGTGAAAGGGTCATTTAAGTTTTATAGTCCTATATTTTGCGTTTGTAATTATGATTTTTCGTTTGTTGTATAGTATAGTTTTATGTTAATGGTATGTTTGATTAAATGTTGTTTTTCTTTAGAGATTTTTTTTAGAAATAAGAGAGATTTGAATTTATTTTTAAATTTGGAGATCTGATTAAGTTTGAGATATCTTAAGGACTCAAATTCCTTTTTCTTTGAGGATTTTTTCTAAGTCATGGTATTCTTTCTCAGAAGAGTGGTCAGTCATGTTACTCTTTCTTAGAAGAGTTTTTTTTCAAGTGATACCTTGGCATTCATTGGAGTTCCACTAATAATATTCCCATATTCAAGACAATGTGTACATCTAAAGGGGACATGTTCATAATCTAGAGACTGCTTCCAAACACTATCTTGATAATAAATATTTATGGATGCTAAAAGAGAATAGAAGATATTTATGGAGGCTAAAAGAGGATAGAAGATATTCATGTAACACAGACCCATGCATATGATGTTTACCTCCCTCTCTTAGTAGCCTCCAATACTTTGAAAAATTTGTTGATGACATTGTTGATGCCTTAAAAGGTTTTCTCCTCCAAACATTCATTGGGAATGGAGAAGAGTTGTACCTAAACTAGGGAACCAAGGAAATATTCCTTGTACAGATTATACTTCTCTTTACAAACACACATGAAGAAATATGCATTATTGAAAATATATGTACCTCCAAAAATTCTCGATATATTTAACCCTGGAGGTTCCATTTATTTTAGATCCACCCAATCAAAGGCTTTTGAAAGGGCTATAATCCAATGAATCTTCCAATTAGAATATATTGGATATATTCTTTGATCTAGATAGATTAAACCTCATATTTTGGATCTTGCATTAATTTTGATAGACAATGCCCTAGATTTATAGCTTGCCATAATGCACATAGAGGAGGCTTTGTTGTGAAACTAGAAACCCTACTTCGCATAGCTTTCGCTACGAAAAATATGTCAGAGATGAGGAGATTGAAGGGGAATACCAAGAGATCTAGAATCATTATGAAATCCTAAAAATATGGCTAAATGAAGGGCAGAGCCCGTTTCTTAGACCCGAGCATAGAGAACTATGTATAAGAAACCCAAAATGTATTTGTGTAGACAATGCCACTTGAAAGAAAAATTCCGTGTAGTGTCTTAACAAAAGAACACTAAGGAGAAAGAAAAGACAAAAATAATGTTGAGTAACTTACAAAATGGAATTTTATTATCTCTCGAACCATAAAAGTTAACTAAATTATAACTTTATTATTATTCAAATTTAGGCTTTTGTGATCCATATCTTGATTTGGGTGATAATCACATTTGTCAAAGTGTTTGAACCATCCAGTCTCGTTCATCCTCTAGACAAGATGGAGAATCAAATCCTCATAATAGATTAAATAGAGAGAGTTAAATCCTCACAATAGATTAAATAGAGAGAGTGTGATGAAGAGACTATTTATTCCAACACCTAGAATGTAACGATTAATTTTCACTTGAAAAAATATTAATTAATAAGTGATATTTTAATGAATTAAATCATAAAATAAAATATAAAAAATAAAATTAAAATTAAATAGAGAAAAGTGAAAAAGAGACCATTAATTCCAAGAGCTAGAATGCAATGGTTAGCATGTATACATTTAAAAAAACATGTAACAAGAATTTAAGCATGGATATTTACCCCAGAGTTGTCTATATGTGAGACCTTTTAGAGTTTCCAAAAACATTTGTGGTGAAATCTTGATTTTTAGCATGTATACATTTACAAAATTATGTAACAAGATTCTTAAACAAGGAGATTTACCGGAGAGTTGTCTATATGTGAGACTTTTTAGAGTTTCCAAAGATATTTGTGGTGAAATCTTGATTTTTGTTGTTTAAAGTGGTTTTCTAACTACATGCACTATGGATTCAACACCCTCAAGAACCATGGGGCACTTTAATAATGAAAATTTCACCCCTCAAACTTGTGATTTCAATGAATCCCTCTCACATTCTTGACAATTAGATTAGAAAATAAACAGGAAAACTTTTTAAAACTTTTCAAAATGTCTCACATATAAACAATGCCTATTTACCCTCACTTTACCATAGAGATTCTTATTGTGTATGTAGGCTTTGTTATAATACCATGTTTTAGTGACATGGTTTATCACATGCCTAATAAAACTATAAATCACATTCATTTGACATTTTTTTAATTAATCAATTAATTAAAAAATTATAATAGATTATAATTACTTTTAAACAAATCTCTATTATTGATATATTCTAGAAAAATTTATGAATGTTAAATCCATATCATCCACTTTTTAATTATTGATAATTAAATAAAAAATTGATAGCCAATTTTAAAATAGAGAAATTTATAAACATAATTAAATTAAATAATTATTAACTATAATTTTATATTAATTTTATATTTATAACACAGTATTAATAGATTTATTTGATATTAATAATACAACATTAATAGCAAACGGTATGTAACATAATTTGCAATAGGGTGTTACATTAAATGCTTCTTTATGTGAATGTCATTTATTAAAAAATGATGGAACAAAAAATCCATTGGCGTTAAGGGGTTGTGGAAACTGTTAGATTTTCTGTCTCTAGACAGGGCCTACATCACCTCTCTAATGAATTATTTTTAATTGAAGAAGATAGCCATAAGATATCTGATTACATGTTATCAAATTCTCTAATCGACAAAAAGTTCGCATTATTTATAAAAGAAAAAAAATATGATCCGTATCAATGGACTGTGGATGAGTGCCATACAAACTACGGAGATAAAAAAAAAACGAGAGATATGCCCCAAGTTTCATCGAAACAAAAGAAAAAGCCGTACTAGATTGTTTTTTAGTTTTGAAAATTATGAAAATTTCGGTAAGATTTTAAAAATTTGGCAGAAATTTTGTAAATTTTTATAATTATTAAACTTTAATATTTTGAGTGTACTTAAGGTTTATGATTATGTTGAATTTATTTCCACTATCAAAATCATAATTCAAATACTGTTACTGTAAAATTCCTTAATTTTTTTACCCAAATTCCTGTCAATTACCATCCAAACAATTCCTCCATCTGATTAAACAACAGATCGATTCTGCCAAATATTCAAACCATAAGAAAAATGTGTGCCATTAAAAAAAACCGAAAGTGCCTGAAATGTGGAGGACATCCATAGTACCAGCTCGATGTTGAAGCCCCTATTTTGACAAATTGTCAGCCACTGTGTTTTGTGATCTGTAAATGTGTGAAAAACTGTATCTCAATTCTTTTATCTGTCTCATCCAAATGCACAAAAGCATGAATATATTATAATTTATGCTTCAACCCTCTTTATAGTCCTTTAGTGCAGATCAATTTAATGAAGACGATAAAATTAAAGGTATCTTTCTACAATTTATGGGATGTGCTAAATTGCAAGTCGCGACCATGAGTGTGGGCATCACAGTCGCCCATCTGCATAGATCTGGATGAGAGTTGATTTATTCTCCTGTAGACCCGGAGAAATTTCAGTTGCTTAATACAGATTTGGCCAGCACGTGTCCCTACAGAAGATCAGGGATAAACATGTAGAATGAAGGCGGGTTGTTGCATTTTCTAGATTCGATGCAGATCTGGATCTGATATTAGTTTTATCTCTTTACTTGATGTTAAGGATCTTCAAAGTTTGTGTTTGCAGAGTTTGAATAGACGACGATAAAATTGTAAAACGGTTGAGATTACGATAACATTCTCTTGATGTTCTTTTTCTTCAAAAGGCTGGGCCACGCTGGTGAAAACATTATTCATTTTTTCGACTTATTTTATAGTTTAATACATTAAGGTAAGTTAATATTGGTTTGAGACATTTTATTGGTGAGAGAAGGTTTATATTAAAAATAAAAATAAAAGAGACAGGGTCGTTGGCAATTGTAGTGTGCTAATGTCCATGTTTGTGGTGTGAGTTTATGTGTGTTATTATCCAAGTGTAATGTGAAAAATTAAATGATGTAAAATTACAAAGAACAAATTAATTATTTAACATACTAATGTGATTTATTGTGTTTTGGGAGCATTAGTCACATGTAGTTCTTAATAAGGTCAAGTTACTATGATCCATTGTGTCTTGAAGTGTTAGTACAAGTTATTTATACAAGGTCAAGTTGTAGAATTGTCTTCTAAAGATATTTTGTACCTAGAATGTTATCCTAGATAACTGATGAAGGTTGCAGAGGGTCCTTGATTCACAAATGGTGGCAGTTCCATAGGATGGTTCAGTATCGAGAATGACCCGTTGCGCTTAGGGAGTTTGAGAAGTGTCAATTTTACAAAGTATGTCGACGATGTTTTGAAACGGTTATGTCTTAAATGCATCAAGTGGGAAGCTCGAAAGTGTGGTGAAGAAAAGAGCGGAAACCATGATATTTTAGGGTGGATGTGAGTACTAGTGATGACCCTATTAGACAAATTTGACAGAGATTCATTCATTGTTGTAATGTCTACTTACTGGTTTATTGTAAGTAATTCTTCCATGACTTCCAAGTTGTCATGAGGTGTAAGTGTATGATTTCCTAGGTTATTAGTTGTATCAACTACTTTTAGCAATTTAGATCCACCATTCTCAGATTAAAAGTATCATGTATTCCTATATATGCAACCTTTGTGGTATCAATAAAATCATTGTGTGATTCGTGTTGTGTGAACAATCTCTCACTCTCTCTTCAGATTTCTAAAACACACACTACAACATAAAGGGGGGTTTTAAGACAATTTTTGGGTAAATTGTCTTAATTTGAGACAAAAGGAAACTTGTGTATTGTCTTAAATATTGTCTTTAAGCGGGTGTCTAAAATTAAATCGTCTTAAAATTAAATTGTCTTAAAATATTGTCTCTATAAAGACAATATATAACACAAGCATTTTTTTCTCTCTAGAGACAATTTCATTTTTGTCTCTCTAGAGACAATAGTTGCACTACAACACAAAGGGGGTTTTTAAGACAATTTCTGGGTAAATTGTCTTAACTTGAGACATTTTCATTTTTGTCTCTCCAAAGACAATAGTTGGAATTAAAGACATATTGTCTTTATGGAGACAATGTCTTTAATCCTATCTATTCTCTTTCTAGAGACTATAAAACAATGAATCCAGAAAAATATCTCACCATTAAAATAAATCAATATAAAAATATTTAATTAAAAAAATCAACAATATCATTGAATAATTCATGTTAGGGTACAGTGGAATCGAACTACCAACCTCCTGCATGGCAGTGCTCTTCCAATGAGTTAGCACCCTTTAAAGAATTATTTTAGGAGTTATGGAAGTCCTTGAAATTGTATAATAAGCATTGATTTTTAAAAAATGTTCAACACATAATTAGAGCAAAACAAAACCAAAGCATTCTTAGAAGTGAAAAACACTAATAACACGCCCAAACAATCTCAATACAAAAACACAAGTATAGACATAGAAGGCAATGAAGCCAACCAGATTCCAATGAATTGCGTCAAGCAAAACACATAAGGGAAGTCCAACCTAGGTTTTCATCATTGAAGAGATCTAGACAACACTAATAACCATATAACACAGTAACTCAAGGTGACTTTGAAATGACAAAAATTTAATTCGCAATTATTGATGATGGACTCCTTTATCCATACATTAAGCAATAGATAAATCCAAACAAATACTCATAGTTCTAATTGATAAGCCCTTGGAATTGTGCATGATAGCAAGCTTTATAGGTGTGACCACTGTTTTTCCATTTACAACTCCAAAAACCCCTTGTTCCTATGTTCCTATAGTTACAACAGCATCCTCATCCCCTTTGCGCTCTGATATTTTTAAAGATTCCCCTGTGTGCTTTGGAAGATCAAACTTACACTTAGCACCATACTTGCAAATACCGCTCTTGACAAAAAACGAGATCCACAACAAGAAATTCAGTAAACCAATAGTTCCAAAAGAAAAAATATAATCTGATTAGAAACAACTATAGAATATGAAGACACAAAACTCATCACTGAGTATCTTACAGTGCACTCAGGCTCCCAGGCCTCTCTGGTAGTGAAACAGCAGCAGGTTTGACTTGCAAAGGCAAGAGCATATAAATTTAAGGACTGATTACATATCATATTAAATGGAAGACAAAAAATAATGGATGAAAACACAGACTCACTTGAGTACCTCACTTCCATCAACATTCTCCTCTGATTTTAAGGTTGCCAACCTATCTTTTGGATGGTGGAACTTTCATTTTGAACCAAATTTGCAGATGCTAGTTTTCATATAGTAATGAGTCAATAATATGAAAATCAATAACCCAACAAAATGCTAAATTAAAAAACATCAAAAGAAATAAAAAAATTATAAACAAAAGCTAAATTACAATAATATCAGAAGGATGTTCGCTAAGAGAAAATGTTAAAATTGGCAACTAAGGCCAAATTCCACTATGGTCTTCTCAGTTGATGGAGATAATAATCTCACTGAATTCCTCTTCTTGAGAGGACCAAAATTGATATAAACACTGTCTAATTTGGACAAGGAAAAGTATTCATTAAATCAAATGAAATTGCATAAGGAAAAACCTTATTTAGGTGGGAAAAAATGAAAAATTAAAATTTGAATTTCCCTCCACGAGTAATCAAGTCAGCATACCCAAGAAGGATATAAATAATCTATCCTTGGCTCATCAATACTCGTTATTCTTGTCTCTGAAGTAGCTGCAGAAGAAGGTAATTTCCAACAAAGGAGATGGAGGCCAGGTTGGGTTCTATTTAGTCATCTCCAAGGGCCGAGTTCCACAGGATGGAGGAGGAGTTTGTTTAGGGCATATTTATGATTTGTTTTGGGCATTTTATCTCCTTCAGGTTTGAAGCTTCTAGCCACAGGTGTTAAGGCATGTAATGTTATGAAACCCTCCTTTAGCAAGATGAGTTCTACAAGAACAAGGCCGATATTGGTTGAAGCCTAGTTTGGATCATTTGAGGCAGCATTCTCCTCTTCTTGTTAACTGCAATCACGCATTAAAATATTAAAGGTTCCACTCTATGTTTTATGGTGGTTGAGAAGCTTGATTGAGTTATTGTCATATCTAGTAAGAGCGTGTTGGATGAAGATTATTTCAATATTAGAATATGTTCCCTAACCAGGATAGAAATCCTCATCAAACTAGATCGATCATCATCAACAGTGAAGGTCGCACAAATAATCTGTTCTGATTATCCTTTTAAGGATTACTTTGTTTGACTTTAGATGATCACTTATTAAGGCAAGGATTTTTTACAGCTAAAGACGGAACGGAAGATTTTATGGGCTTTGTGATTTGGACAAGTGGCATTTCTAGCAAGTCAATATTATATACTATAATAAAAAGAATTGATAAAGGTTTTCCCCGTCTTGGGGATTTTCCCTTGTTTGGGCCAACTTTTGTGTTTTCTTGTCTTGGCTTGTCTTTTGCATATTATTTCTTATGATCATTCGATAATTACTATCAGTGGATAATAGTTATGTGATTTTTATTGATATAAATGGAATTAATCTTGGGCTCATTAAATTAATTATCATAAGCAAAGATCATGTTAACCTAAATTAACACGGTATCAGAGCTCAAGTGAGGACAAGCCCAGGAAAGAGAAACATCAATCACTTAGAAGTTTGTCTACAAGTCTTTGTGATCTCCTTCCTATGGAAATTTGAATGTTTAGAAGAAACGTCGTTGAATTCTCGTAGACTTCAGCTGTAATGATGCAGAGGTTAGATCTTTGTTTTCAAGTATCATACAAGGTCGAGATTTATGTATGTCTTACCTACGATCTGAAATTATTCTGAAGCGGAGACCTGTAAGAAGACTGAGTCACAACTAAAATTTCTTTTAGGGCTCCGATCAAAACAAAAAATGTAACCTGAATTCAGTAATGGATGAAACAGGCATAAAGGAGTGGCCACCACTGAGGATTCGAACTTGTGGTTTTTCTGAAGAATTAAAGGGCTGGAAAGAGTGGCCAAATGCAAAGATTACATATGTAATTTGGCAAGGAAAGAAGGTCACTTTGTAAGGCTTCATCACAAGGAATGGTATGTACATTATAATGATTATTAATCATGATTTTTGCGTAGTATTTCCATGGGAATCTAGCATTTGTTTTGGATCTGGAAATATTAAGAGAAGTATAATCTTCATGGACCTTGTCGAAGTTGAAAATTAGAAATTGAATCAATGAATTCTTCCATAGTATGCCTACGGTCTTTTCTCGAAACATTGGTGACCTAATATTCTCCATACATCCGCTTGATCTAAGATATGTCAAGGAAGTTCAATTTTCATCATTCTTAAACCAATGATTCAAAGTATGGATGTCCTTCATGGCCAGTAGAGAAGTGATCTAATCACTTCTATGTCCATCTCTAAGGACTGACTCCTGTGAGCAAATCCAAACATCCAACACTTACTAGTTGATGCTGGCATCAAACATTTATATATAGTGTCCTTTGGAACCAATCGTTGTTTTCTATAAAATGTCTTCTAATTTTTAATGCTTACCATAGTTTGTCGACTTGCCAATATTTTCACCAATTCTCCTATGTACAATTACCTGGACCCTTGGTAATTTTTTTCCAATAAAAATCCTTTCAACAATGGATTTAAATACCTAACCCCTAGCCTCAATATAATAATATTAATATAGTCACATGTCACTAACATATTAACTAGCTTATATGTCCGTTTTCAAATCTAGCATTCTATTGGCCATGATATAAACAGTCAAATTTTTGTTACTATCAAGCTTTAAAAAAATGGAAAAAATAAGGTTGTTATTAGAGAGGTCTCTAACCAGCTTGTCCTTTCACAAGGGAATGGACGAATCACCCTTCTTCCAGGCCTTAAGGCTTGAAATGCTCGCAACTAGGTGTATCCCACCTAGGATGACTCCAAAACAAACAACATGAATGCTTCCAGTTATGAGAAATGAAATAAAACCCCCAACAAAAAGAAGTGCACCTGCATCATGTGAACAGTTGCAACAACTAATTTTATAGCAACAATAAAGTGCTCTCATAGTTTGCCTGCTCAGAATGATACTTCCAAGTATTATTGTTGTGTAATGTTTGTTGCATGATCATTTAAATATCATATCTACCATGGCAAGATTGTAGTGCTAAACGGAAAATGAATATCATAAACATAAACACCATAATAGAGAAAAAATTATCACTCTTACCATATGGAATAAATTCTATTAAATTCATAATGGTTGAATTCTGTCTAAGAGTTCAGTGCATATAAAAAATTCATATGCCATAAAATGGAGTTTAGATGTGTAGGCCTTTAAAAATGCATCCAAAACCCACCATATATAGCCGGTTCACAAAAAATAAGTTATATTTTTATTGAATTGAAGGCATGGTATAAAACTAGCTCAGAACTCCATCTTGTGGAAGATTGACCATGAAAAATTAATAGGGTGAAACAAAAGTGACACTCAGACACATCATAGTGCTAACAATGCTATGCAGTAATGTTGAAGCCCTGTAGTAGCATCTTTGAAAGAAACAGTCTTGGAGGTGTACAAAATTGTGGACATCTTAAGATTGTTTATGATCAGACTTCCTTTATATCTAAGATCTCTTCTCTTGCACTCCGTACATCAGAAGTTTGTTTGGACCCTCCATTTGATTCTAAAATAAGGAAAATGTTGCTATTGATTTTAAAATAACACAATCCCAACAAACCTTGTGTTTGAGTTGGAATTTTGTCCTTTTGGAACCTGAAATCATCCAACTTCCAAGATACACCTAATTTCCTTCAAGCTTTGACCCATGTGTCCCTATATTATGCACAAACCATATGCTTCAAAGTTACCTTTCAATGGCAGAGATAAAAACTATTATGTATCCTTAATGACAGATTGAGATTATAAAGACAAGCATGTATTAGTCGACCTCTCATTAATCATCAGAATTAACCAAAGCTAAACTTAGTAATGGTCTTTTTGGATGGGGAGAAGTTTTCTATTCACGTAACAAAGGGCAATGTTTTGTGGGCATGTTAACCCAGATGGCATAAAATATCCACTCTCATAGAATTCATTAATCATGTCAAGTTTGTGGTGTGTCATGCTAGTTTGTTTTTGTTTTGGTGGAAAAATGTTTTCATTATATTGACATTATAATTACCATAGATTTACAAAACTACCCCAGTGTTAGGTTTTCAGGGAGTCTATAGGGGTAGCTATTTTATATAGATAGTCATTGAGAAGATTTTACCCCTCATTTTCTTTGCATACAAATTTTTCTTCTTGAAAATTTTTCTTAAACATAATAAAACACTTTACTAAATCTTTATCATGTGCATTTTGGCCCTGGTTATCTCCAAAAAAAAAGTAACCTTGATCAATGTCATGTCATTGTTTTCTGCTTGCTGATAAGCTGGCCTGGGGTATTACTATTGCTGGCCTTCATTTCGATTGGCATTGGCAGTCAGCTACTTTGGTTCATTTTCTTGTAGACTAATGGAGGCAAAGTCCACCTCCAAGATTGCAAATTCAGTTGCTGTAAAATACACTATTACTGAAGTTTTTCTCCTCATTATTAAATTTCCAGATTATATTTTTTAGTTCTCAGAGGCTATCTCTGTCTCGTTGCAGACTCTGCTGTAACAGCTTCTATGACTTGTTTAGGGGCTTTCAGGACTACTTCCTGATGTTTCATGTTTGTATTGATTAATTGTAGTTGAGACCTTGCCAAGGTTTGCTTCACCTCAAAGGTGAGATTTCATGTTAGCATGAATATGGTCCTTCTGTCTGACTTTGCCACCATCTCTACTTCTTGAGCATATGTCTATGTCTAATTCCAATGCTATTCTCTGGATTTTCTCTTCTATCCACTGATTTTTCATCTCCAAGCTCTCCCTTCAGATATGATAGAACACTCCATATAAGCTCTATCTAGGGTTGATTGCTGGTAAGCTGGATACTGGGTATTGTTGTTACTGGCCTTCTTCTCAATATACCATCCTGATTGGTAAAATAATCTTTAGTAGTAACAGTTACAATATAAAGTTTTGTTGGATGTATAACTAGTTTGATAGCAATATAAAGCTTTGTTGGATGTAAGCATGTTTTTTTTTAATAAGTATCAGTTTCATAGGCATCTTCTTTATAATCATTGCTCGATAAATTAATGTATAGTGACATTCCTTTCAGAAATGAATATTGCAGTTGTTGTATTAAATGGCATCCCAAGTATTGGCTCAGATCTATCTCCAACATCCCATTGTCATTAGCCTGACAGTCTACAATGGATATCTATGGAGCAGTTGTCAGTAAGGGAGGCTTCACTATTTCACCTTCAGAAAAAAAAATCTTGTCAAATTCTTGATGATCACCTATAGTAAGGATTCAGAGGGAGCTATAATGTTTTTATGATGTCTGCTACCACTTGAAAAGGGATTTAATCTTTTCTTTTAGATATAGCTTTATTCCTAAAAAATTCTAGCAATATGGAGCAGCTGTTGATCCAAATGTAGACTATGTTCAGTAAAATTGTTGTATACCTTGATACAGAGACTCTCAATTCGATTAAGCCTTATACGTTATATAGTTTTTCATTAAGAGCACATATTAGTGCCACACACACACACACACACACAAATATATATATATATATATATATATATATATATATTGCACTGGGACATCATTGAAGCAAAATAAACAGTGAACATGGCTCAATTATGAAGCTATTTTAGCACATCTTTGTTGTAAATTATAAAATAAGATACTAAGCATCCAATGCTTCACTTTATATGATATCATATAAGACATTCTTGTTTTATGGCATGTATGAATGGAGAAATCTAATACGAAGGTTACATGACAGACACTTTGCAAAGACAAGTTTGGGCTTGTAAGAGGGAGTAAGTATAGTCAAATATTTCCTTCATTAATATATGCAAGAAGCAGAGGATGGATAGACTTCATGAGAAGTCTAAGACGCTTGAAGTGGAAGGACGCCTAGTAGCTTCACGTAATACAAAAGCCTGCTTTCATGCTTTATGGTCACTACTTCCTTCGTTTTGCAACTACCCAACAGACACAACTCAAAACTTTCTAGATATTACAAAGAAATTGCGTGCATCACTTCTTAAAGAGCCAGATTTACGTGGCATAATTTGTTCAAGCTTGCAAATATTTATTCAGCAGAAGAAAAAAGCACACGAAGAAGTTCTCCATAGCTTGAGTAGTTTATAACAAGTTGAGGGCTTGGAAATCAATCTAGCTAAGCAACAAGCCAAGTCTCGCTACAACTCAAAAGTTGCATCAGAGAATATGAAGAGTTTGAGGAAAATTTCTCCCAGCTTTCTTTCAAATTTATTTACTATATTCATGTCATCTCCCCAAGACAAGCGTGGATATCTACAGGCTACTATTGCAGACATAGCTTCTATAGCTGACAAGGAAGTAGTCAAACATTTTTTTATCAGTGTTATGAAAAAGTTTCTTAAAGTAACATAAGAAGCAACTAAATCTGGGCATGCAAGAAAATCTTCTATGGAAGTTGATGGTTCAAATAATGAACAGACAGGAGCATCAACAAGGGCCCAACTCTTAGATCTGATAGTATCACTTCTGCAGGGTCTAGATGTTGAAGTTGTGAATATGCTTTTTGCTGCTATAAAGCCGGCTCTGCAGGATGATGAAGGGCTAGTTCAGAAGAAGGCGTATAAGGTGTTGGTAGGCATTCTAAAGGAACACAGGGATTTTCTGGCAAATAATTTGGATGAGATATTTGAACATATGGTCACAAGAATTTCGTCCTGCCATTTTTCTGCCAAGCGACACCAGCTTGATTGCTTGTAGTATTTAATCATTCATATTTTAATGACTGGTGAAGAGAGAAAAAAAGGGGTCATTGCTTGTTTCCTTAGTGAAATAATTCTAGCTGTAAAAGAGTCCAATAAAAAAACAAGGTCTTGGGCTTATGATTTGCTGGTCAAAATTGGGCACTGCTTGGAAGATACAGAAAATGGAGGTTCATAGGAAATGCTACACAAGTTCTTTAACATAGTTGTAGGTTTTTTGGCAGGTAGTGCACCGCACATGATAAGTGCAACAACTACTGGGATACCAAGATTGATGTATGAGTTCTCTGAGCTCTGCTTGTCAGTGCCATATTTTCTTCCGTCTGCATTTATGCTCTTGAAAAGTAAAAATAGGGAAGTTATCAAAGCAACATTGGGGTTTATGAAAGTGGTTATAACCAAGCTTCAAGCAGAGGACTTGCAACACTATAAGAACAAGGCCCATTTAGCCTCACATTAGCACCACTATTTGTAAAGGATTTGAGAAATCTTCACTTTTCAAATAGTGGTGCAAAATGGTGATAATGTGGAGATACGAAAGTGGTGCTATGTTTTCTGATGCAAAAGTGGAGTTAGTAAAAAATGTTAAATTTGGTGTTAAATGCATATGTGGCATTCCATGGTGTATGGTGCAAACCCCCAAAAATCAATATGATGTGGATCAAGATATTGTGATGCAAAGAACCAAAACAAATTTTACAAAAAATAAACATTTATCATAAAAATATCAAAATTATTATTATAATAATAAATTGTATATGGTACAAAGCACCCTAGAATAAAAAAATTGTGCAAAATAAAACATTTATTATTATTATTATTATTATAAAATTGCATATGGTGCAAAGCACCATAAAATATGAAATGGTGCAAAAAAAATAACCTCCTTTATTTAAAGAGGTCTTGATTTCCCGATGTACTGGGAGGAACACAATTGCATCATGCGCAGCATGTGCCGCAAGCTCTCAAACACATTTTATGGGGGGAAGCGTTTTTGCATCTTTCTCCACAAGCTGCACTACAGTCTACCTCACATAATTCAAACTACTGATTCTAAGTATGAGTCTTGAATTTATATGAAAATGAACTAAAACATCAAAAAGTAATAGCTGCAATGAAAAAGGAAAAGCAACAATAAATTGCAGTAATACAAACAGTTATTTTAAAGCGAGAGGATGAGCACCTGATACTAATAAAAAGGAAAACCAACTTGAAGAATGAACAATAGTTCTGTATCCCTAAACAAATGATGCAAAACATAGGTATTACAATTTATTTTCCTTTATGACCAAAGGAATGGTAACTGGGCCAGTTGAGTAGTGATAAAGGTGGATTCTCATTGCTACTAGTCACATGAAGCATGAACAATAGGGCTGCAGCATTTTTTTTTTTAATGGTCAAGGGAATGAGTAACATGGTAAAGTTTAGCAGTGATATAGACAGATTTTTATTACTATCACTATAATTCCTAGGTGTACTAAATAAGAAAATTGAAATTTCCTAAGTTTACCACATAAGAAAATAGAAATTTTAAAGTGAAAAGTCAAAATCATATTTACCTTACATCTAAATTTTGAAGGAGAAATTTGAAAGTGAGATGTTGTAATCATATTTACCTTACATCTAAATTTTCAAGATAGATGTTGACGCTCATTGGGCGAGTAAAATTTGAAAGTGAGAAGCTTTACTCACATTTACCTTATTCTTAGGTTTTCAAGGACTTACCAAGTGAAATTCTAGATTAAATAAACTATAGATGTTGAGTTATAAAGAAAAACCAAAACAAGAAAGATAAAGAAAAACTAAAATAAGAGAGATAACGTTGAAGTCGCTAGAAACATTCAATACTTAGCAACAAGGATGAATCCTATATTCACAATAAAAAAATAAAATTAACAAGAACTTATATAAAAGAGTATTCAATTTTCAAATATGATAAAATTGCAACATTAGTAGCATCAACAACAATTCGCAGAAAGAAGCTTAAGCAACAAAACCAGCCTAACAAGTATTGAGAGTAACAACAAATGATATGAAAAAGAATTTTCAATTGTCAAATATAAAATTTCAACAGTACAATTCACATGAAAAAAAGCTTAAACAACAGAACCAGCTTAACAAATAATGATAATAATTCTAAAGAATAGAATATAGTGTACAGAGAATATACCTGTGGACAGCAGAAGCCTCCCTTTCATCCCATTTCTTTGATCCTGGAATCAAGGACAACCTTAATTATTTTATTATATGTAAATTTGATAATTCTAAGGTAATCATGAATAACGAATAAATATGACTATGTGATCAATTGGACTTAAATAATGGCACATAGATACCCACCACAACAGTTGTTGAAGCTCCAATTTCAGCAGCTTCTACATATATCTATTTCATCAACCATCAATGAGCTATATATGAAAAACATAACTTTTTAATATCAAGAAGAAATTTAGCACCATGACAGAGCATAACAGTTGCATTAGTAAACATGTAAACCCTAATGCGAGCATAGAGAAACCATTTGTTACCTGAACAAGACCTATCATCATAAGATATAAGAGGAACACCCTGCTTGCAGAAAACATGGCCATGGCTAAAGTATATACATAGTGAAACATAATTATAATATATATATATATATATATATATATATATATATATATATATATATATATATTCAAGCTCTGGACACTAATAAGGCAAAGGTTGGTTGTATGTCTATATAGGTATAGAATGGGTGAGTAATTTCTTCTATGCATGAAATGCAAAGGATGTTTCCTATTTATAAGGAGGAGGATGATATACAATTATCTTTCTACCCTACATAATGTGAAGTTGTTTCATTTCTGTTTTTTCTAGAATTTCTAGTAGGCGGTAAGTGTCATCCCATCACCAGCTAGCTCCAGTCTATACAACATACTATTGCTAGGACTCTTTCCAATGATGTTTACCTAACATAAAATGTTCAGGAAAATCAAGGATGTTTTATTTTTTTTAAAAGGACTACTTTCTTCTCCACTTAAAATGAAGGAAAATTTGTAATAAGAAAATAAATGCCAATTTTGGTAGAAACTCCTATAAATAGGAAAACAAAACAAAACCCTTATATGGTGTACAATAAAAATAATGATATTTTTTTACTGGGCCAACATGGCCATGCTTTTTAAAACTGTAAAGGTGATTTTTTTGTGCTTAGCATCAAAAGTGAGAACCAGATGATGATGTTTGGCCATGAAAATGAGGAAGTTGGGATCAAGTAAGCTTGTAATTACAAGACATTTGCCAAATAACTTTATCCAGAAAGTGCTAAAGTATAGAGTTGAAATTAATGTGACATTATTAATCCTTGAAATCATATAACGCGAAAGGCACAAAGAATGTGAGTAGGAGTGTTAGAAAACTAGAAAACCTATGTTGTAAATGGGATTGATTGCCAACAGTGTAAGTCAATGTTGCCCATCTTTTATGAAATGATATGTACAACAAATTTTGATCTAGAGAGCATTGTAGGAGTGGAAAAGGTTCACAGGATCCCTGCGAGGGCCCATAATTATTAGAAAGTAGGATGGGATTGTTTTTTTTCGATTTGTTGCCTTATTGGCTTACTTCACATGAGTGGAAGTTATCATAAAATTTGGATTTTGTACAAGCCGGGCCACGAATATGTAGACATTGTTCTTATCGGTTTGGTTTTGATTAAATCAGAACAGTTATGAGTACATATTCTCACGCGGACAAAGTACACATTCTCCATTGTAATCTCATGCCGATAATGTCATCAAATTGTGTCTAAATGTGAAAATTTACATCATTTAGCAAAATAAAAAAACACAGGATGGTAGTGTTTTTGCTGAAATTTTGTAAAAAAAAATTCAAAACATCAGGTGATTGGAGTGTTTAAATTACATTTTAATTATGGAAATAGATTCAGCACCATAAAAATTCAAAAACCCTTAAGGCACCTAAAATACTGAAATTTAACAACTATAACTCAGATTTTCAAAAATCTTTGCCGAAATTTTTCATAATCTTACCAAAATTTCTATGTTATTCTGCAAACTTATTGCATGGTTTTGGGCTCTTTTAACCCATAAAGAAAAGAAAATAATCACAATGATTAAATGGAGAATATTTTAGTGGGAAATTATTGTTTTTAAGAGAAGTGTGTTTATTTCAACCACTCATAGGACCTTAGTGAAGAATAAGTTAGTACAATAATTTTTCAATAAAAAATTCAAATATGTGTTATTCTGTAGGTTTTTTCAAGACTAAGGCAAACTTAATTCATGATTTTGGGCTCTTTTAACCCAAAGGAAGGATATACACCTGAAAAAGAAGACTCATATCTGTGATATTTTTGGAGGAATAACAAACCTCAACTTGAACTTTGAGATTAGCCACCGATTGCAGACCTCGGACTATTATCTAGTGAGGAAGATTACATCTCAGACTTATTGTAGTTCTCTTAGACCTAACCTGTGGAGAATCGACGATATAAGTCTGTGGTGGCTCAAGTAGTTTGCCGGTGGGAGCTTACTTGTGAAGCTCAGAACTTTATAACAGTCTTGTATACCTCAGACCTATGTTGTGGGAGCTTGGACTATATTACAGTCACTTGGACCTGTATGTGGAGAGGTATTTGAGGAGATTGGATCTTGGACAAAATCTGCAAGAACAATGAAGTAATAAGGCTCAGAAGTATTAAGTATTCTTATTGTTCATTTGTGTTATTGTGAAATAAAGAAGAAACAACCGTTGTGTCCCATTGTTGGTCTCTGAAGTAGTCGTCGCTCTCCACCTGCTCCTGATTTATGAGCATTTCTGGTGTGTATTTGGCTAAAGAGACACCCCACCTGAGATTCGTATTTCAATAAAGACCAGGCACAATACACTCACACTGTATCAAGTTGTGGCATGCTCCTACCGATAAAAATGTGGTGTCTTGGATTGCAATAATGGAAGGTTATGTTTAGGAGAGAAAAATAGTGGATTCTCGGCAGTTATTTGATATTATTCTGTGTAGAAATGTCATTTCATGGACTACTATGATTAATGGGTATGCTCAAGAAGGAAGAGTTGACGATGCATGAGAACTGCTTGAAAAGATGCCCAGGAGAGATGTCATCTATTGGAATGGATTTAGTTATGATAGGGTTCGACTGACATAAAACTAAGGTTGTAATGGAACTCAGGTGTAACAAAGCGGATTAATATCATCGCTGCCTCAGGTACCTTCAATCCTTGAGAAGGGAAACCCTCACTAGTTGATATAGGAGGTAGATCGAGCACTTGTGCTTAAAACAATTTGGTCACTGTCACATAATTTGCATTGGAGCACCATGCTTTGCCTCTATGTAGGGTCCACTCACCCTACCCTGGTTGAAAGGAAAGGTTTCATAGAAATAATGAAGTCTAAATACTCAGGAATGACATTTTAAAACTATGGACAACCTCCGTGGCGGAGACATTTGACAAATTTCGATTTGGTTATGAAATCTATAACACATAGATGTATAAATTAACGGAAAGGAAAAAGGGGGAAAAGGAATAATTCTTCAGTGGAAAAGAAGGTATGGGTTGCAAGAGGTCGGTGGAGTAGCAGAAAGAAGAGAATCTGCTACTGTAAATCTAAGAAATCAATGGCATCCCTGTAAAACAAATTCAAAAGCGATGGTTATTCAAAAGCAATGGAATGCCAACGGTAGAATAAATTTACTTTCTCCTAGAGGATTCCTCATACTGAAGTTCTGAGTATTATGTTGTGACTGCTTACAGTGGATTCTCTCTGGTGTTAAAACCGCTTGAGAGCAAGAGGATACCATAACATATTGGAGTTTTAGCTTCTTCCGATCTAAGAAAAACTGAACAACACGCATACAGGTGTGATTGGGCTACTCATCTTTGTAGGCCTGTGGGAAACTCAATGGCAGAGGTAATTTTTTATTGTTTGAAGAGAGGCTACAAAACTTTGTAGAGGTGCATGCAATAGGATGTTGTAGAAGATTTCCTTTTCACTTCCAACAAAGCTCTCTGGAGCATTATCAATCTCAGGTCTGGCATGTGCAAAATATAACTTGACCCTTCAAAATGAGTAACATTGTCTTCCTTTTTAGAAAAGAATAAAAAATTGAACACTTGTTTCTGTAACGAAATATTCATATTCTGAAATTTGGTAATCATTGTGAGTATTCAAAATATCGCAAAACCTGATTTGTTCATACCTGAGATTTAGAGAGCAGAACAGGGAAATTTAGCAAGGTAGTAGGGTTGAGACCATGGGGATGGTCAAATAAGGAGATCTCACCCCACCAGGTGAAGAAACAGACGGCAAGCACTTACACTGAGCTGTATTCAATCTGAGTGCATTGAATCCCCCTCGGGTAGCCAATCTCTCTGCAAAATGTTCGTCACCAGTCCTCGTAGGCGATTTATGGCCTGCCCAAAACCTCTCGTCGACACCAATCTAGCCGCAAAACTGCCTGAAATACTAAAGGGATCATTATCCTTACCATTGTTTCTACTGCTATTGCTGCCATTAAATCCCGCGGGTGATGAGTGCTTCAGGTTTTGTTCTTGGCCCTGTAGGGTTTCGATCTATGGTCTTGCAAGAAGCTGAGAGAAGGACCGGGAACTGAAGTCCTCTACCATCATAGAGGCAATAAGCGTTGTTGGCCTAGTCAAGGGACCCCAATCTAGAAACCCCATCTATTATTTTCTTCATTCCCCACCATATATTTCGCAACAGTTTCACATAGCAATCACCCTTTTGAGAATCAGAACCCAGAAGAAAGTCAAGGGGTTTGTATTATTGTAGTGATTAATTTGGACTAAGTCAATATGTATCAAGGGACTAAGTTAGCATGTATCAAGAAATTTAGATTAAGTTAATATTTTAAAACACTAATATAAAGATGAATCATGAGAATGAAGTGGTAATATGAAGATCATGTGGTTAGTCAAAGGTCAATTATTAAAATAACTCATGTTTTTGAAGTATATATATTTTCTTTCCACTAATAAAGATGGTAATAATTTGGTAGAAAATTTTGCTATAAGCAGAGTCTACTACAATTCATGCCTTATTTGTGGTGAAACAATACCTTTTAAAGGTTTTGTTTGGTTCATAATCAACTTAAATAGTAAAAAAAAAAAAAAACAAGTGAAGTTGTAAATCAATAAGAATTCTAACTCTGTTTATCATCATATATCAACAATTAGAAATAAGCTTGCAATAAGATTAGGTAGTTCTTAAAATTTATCTAGTGTCACAAAATAAGCTAATTTTTTGGTAATGATTTGGTAGAAATTTTAGGCATATGCAGAGTTCTACTATGATCCAAAGCTCATTCATAGTGGAACAATTCTTTTACAAGTTTTGCCAAGTTCTAGGTCAATCCGTATTGTCAAAATTTCATTGTGGTTTTGGATGAATGAGAACCATGACTATCTGTGTCGTAAAAATTTTCCCACTATAGGGAAGTTTACTGGTGTATTAAATGGCTTTATGATATCACCCCTAACCTCCATATTCACAAAGTGAACATGGGTGTTTAATAAACATGTAGTTATGATCGAGATCTTTATTATGCACCTAAGTGTTTACTTAATTAGACATTGTGCATGGCATGGCATGTTGATACATACTCCAACGCAATTTCATTAGTTTTGTGTCACCATGAAATCATTTTTGCACTAGAAACGAAGTTCCAACACCTACAACAACAACGAATAATCCTACACCAATGTTGAGTTACCTACATGGTCATCTCATCTGTGGTTTAATAAACCCATGGTACTACAATGATCACCAATCAAGTATGAATAGGGGAATTACAGGTCCATGCCAATGTCAATGGTCAACTTGGGCTAAGATAATGCATATGAAAGTGGTGATCAATTTTGTACATTGTGCTTAAGATAAGGTGCTTATAGTCACTAAGTGATAGTTGTAGTTACAAGGATAAGGTTTTGGTGTTATAATGCAAGGATTATAAAGACTAAGGGCTGTGAAGGCTAAGCATTGTTGGAAATATGGATTATAAGGTTATGGGTTTTAATGCAAGGATTATAGGGAATAAGTTTTTAAATATTAGGGATTATTTGAAATATGGGTTATAACGTTATATTAGGCTTTTTAGGGTTTAAAAAGAGATAGGGATTAAAGTTTATAAAGTTTAGGGTTTATGATGGTAAAATATTAGGAGATATAATGGTTATAGTATTATGGTTATGGTTTATATGTGTTAAGGAGTATAGTGGTTAGATGTCAAATATTATATGTATTACATGTTAGAGAGGTAAATTATTTTAGAGGATAAGGGTTGTAATCTTTAGGTATTAAGTGTGGCAAGGGTTATAAGGATTGGGTCTTATAATTTTTAGAGGAATTAGGGCTTAGGATTAAAGTTCATATGAATTAACAATAATATTATATGTTATATGGATTAAGGACTATAGGTTGTTGATAGGGAAAAAATTCCACCTTGCCAACAAGGGGGAATTAACCCGATCATAGGTCCCAACTAGACCAGCTTTCGTTTGGAATGACTAATCCCAACGGGTTTTAAGGATTGTTATAAGGGTTAGGGAATAATGAGTTAGTGGTTAAGGTATTAGGGATTAGAGGCTTAGGGGTTAGAGGAATAGGGGATTAGGGGTTAAAGGTTTAGGGTTTAGGGGTTAGGGGAATAATGAGTTAGTGGTGAAGGGGATAGGGACTGGGGGGTTAGGGTTTAGGGGATTTAAGCACATTTATGGGTCAGGAGAATAATGAGTTTGTTTTTAAGGGATTAGGGATTAGGGTTGGGGGAATAATGATTTAGTGGTTAAGGGGTTAGGGATTGGGGGGTTAGAGGTTAAGGGATTTAGGCGCATTTAGGGGTTAGAGGAATAATCAGATAATGGTTAAGAGATTCGAGATTGGGGCTTAGGAGTTAGGGGATTTAGGTGCTTTTAGGGGTTAGGTGAATATTGAGTTAGTGGTTAAGGGATTAGGGATTAAGGGCTTAGGGGTTAGGGGATTTAACAATTAAGGATTTTAGGGGTTAAAGGGTTATGGATTAAGAGTTAACAATTTAGGGGTTTAGGGGTTAAGGGGTTAGGGGTTTATGTGTTAGTGGTTTAGGGGTTTAAGGGTTTAGAGGTTTAGGTTTTAGGGGGTTAAATGGGTTAGGGTTGGGAATTAGGGTTTAAGGGGTTAGGGGTTAAGGGTTTATAGGTTTAGGGCTTAGGGGGCTAAATGAGTTAGGTTTTAGGGGTATATGGGGTTAAATGGGTTAGAGGTTGGGAATTAAGGTTAAGGGGTTATGGGTTAGGAGATTTAGTAGTTAAGGATTAGGGTTAGGGGTTAATGGGGTTAGGGTTTAGGAGGTTAAATGGGTTAGGGTTTTAGGTGTTTAGGGGGTTAAATTGGTTAAGGGTTTGGATTTAGGGTTTAAGGGGTTAGGGGTTAAGGGTTTATAGGTTTAGAGTTTAGAGTGTTAAATTGGTTAGGGGTTTAGAGGTATATGGGGTTAGGGGATTTAGCAGTTAAGGATTTTAGGGGTTAGGGGTTAATGGGGTTAGGGTTTAGGGGTTTAAATGGGTTAGGGGTTTAGGGGTTTAGGGGGATACATGGGTTAAGGGTTGGGAATTAGGGTTTAAGGGGTTTAGGGTTTAGGGTTGAACTGAAAATGAAATTATTTGTTTTGTTTTTCAAAGTATTCATTTCCATTAAATTAAGTGTGCAAAGTGTTTAGATAGTCTTGCAAGTGAAACAAAGTGTTTTTGATAACTGTTTATACTTTGGTGTGAGGGAGTGCTTTTTTAAATTACTATTTAACAAAATAAATTTGAATAATACAGTAGAATAACTTCACCATAAACACACAACAACATGATGAGGCAGCTCACCCCTCCTAGGTTACATCTGTCAGGTCCAAGGCTCCCAATGGTCATGTCCTTGATATATTATGATGCTCAAATTGGTAATACAGTGAGAAAAAGTCATAAACAGGCCAAACCAGCTATGAAAATGAATTCAAAGAACAGAAAGAAGCTAATAATGACTCTGATTTCACATAAAACAGTGAAGTGTAGTCCAATGCAGCTCTATTTCCCTCAAGGCCCTAATGGCTCCCCAAGCTTCTCTGAAGTAAAAATGGTTGAAAGACACCTCTGATGGCTCTGAAACCTATTCCAATGGCTCCATAATGCTGACAATACTCGAAATAAAAAAAAAATTTCGCTCCAAAAGGTTCAGTAATGTGAAAATTATGACCAACTGAAGTTTTGTCCAATTTGGCCTAAAGAAACTCCACTAAACTTGGGAGAACTGGAGATAAGCCCGCTACATCTGGAAAACCCAGCCCAAAATGGTGTGCTCTGCCTAAAACTTTAGAACCATTCGGTGTGAAGTTAAATGTTTGGTTGGTAGTGGTCACATGGGCCAACTACCCCACTGCGGGCGGAAACGTTTGCGTTAACGGTTTGAAAACCGTGGCAATGAATGTTAAGTAACCTCCGCCGGTTTCAATGTGAACAACTCCGCATCACTGTAACGATCGAGGTTTGGTGTTATTTGCTGGTGGACTCTAGTCTATGGTTCCGAGCCATGGTTCTATGTAGAGGGGGTTGGCCCTTAGGGGCTGGCCTCCTTTCCGCCCCCATTCAAACCTTTGTTTAAATTTAAATATGCGATGAGTCCTTTGTATAATAAGAAATAACATGTGGGCGGGCTGGTCGGGCCTATGGGCTAGCGGCCACCCAACCCGGGGTCAAATCCTACCAACTCTAATAAATTTTTCCACTGTAAACTCTTCCATCCTGTGGCCACGTAGCGGCCTTTGGGCCTGCCATGTGGCAGTTGTTGATTGGACCAAAACGAATAGTTATAAAAATCCTCCAATGCGTGAATGAAAAATGTCGAGCCATGACTGGTTGTTGAAGGAATATTTCATGGAATATTATGTGGAATATTCTTTTTTAAATATTTTTTTAATCAAAGTCAACAATGGTCAAACTGGTCTTTTGAATGAAATTGTGAATTTTTAAACTTGAATAACTTTCACATACAGTGTCAGATTTGAGTGTCGTTTGCGGCTAGAGAATCGTATCGATGAGGCCTATCATGTCATTCTAGTTTCAACCAATTCTGCGCAGTTATAATTTTGAGCATTTTCTTCACTTAGGACATGATCACCTTATCACACCTCCCCATTGGGAAGATTTTGGACCTCAAAAGCCTTCAATTACCTGTTAAGAAGATGAGGGTACAGGTCTCTCACCTTTTCCACCTCAATCCACTTTGCCTTACTCGGTTTGCTGCCTTTTAGACCAGCCCGAACATAATCAACATTTCCCCTCCTTGAAGTGTGTGTCCTTCTGTCAAGGATAGCATCCTCTTTCAATTCATCCAAAAATTCTAGCGAGAAATCCTCTATGGATGGCAGCTTAATGTCACCTTCATAATCAGCAATTAACGGAGCTTCATACAAATGTAAATTTTCCACATTCACAATGAAATACATTTGCATGTATGAAGGAAAATCTAATTGAAAAACATTATTTCCAACTTTTTTAAGGATCTTGAATGGACCATAACGAATAGGCTTCAGCTTTTTACCTTCTCCTTGCATTATTTCCTTACTAATATGCAACCATACCTCATCCCCTTCTTGAAACTTATGATCAATTTTGTGCTTATCATGCCTCTCTTTGTACTTGCCTTGACTTTTTTCAAGTTGTTCTTGAACTTGCTGATGTATGATCTGAATTCTTTCAATGAACATGCGAGCTTTTTCAATTTCAATATGACCATCAAGGGCCACATCCTTCTCAAGAATAAAATCTAAAGGTGACTTAGGCAAATACCCAAAGCAAGCTTCAAAATGTGAAGTATTTGTAGAAGAGTGCTTGGCTCAGTTGTAAGCATGTTGAATGTAATGAAAATGCTCATCCCAAAGCTTGGGATGCTTGCTGCACTAACCTCTTAGAAGATATACAATGGTTATGTTCACTACCTCTATTTAGCCATATGTTTGCGGATGGAAAGCAGTACTCTTCTTCAACTTGGTGTCCATCATCTTCCATAAATTAGACCAGAAATTCCCCACAAATCTGGAATCCCTGTCACTAACAATAGAAGTAGGCAAGCCATAATGAACCCATACATGTTGAAAATATAAATCAACATTTTTTTCAGCAGTTATAGTTTTCTTACATGGTGTAAGAATACACATTTTGTTGAAACGATCAACTACTACAAAAAGATAATCATGCTGCTTTCTAGATAATGGTAGCCCTCCAAAAAAATCCATAGAAACACTTTCCCATGGTCTAGGAGGTACCGGAAATGGTGTATATAAACCAATCTTCCTATTTCTAGGCTTTCTTATAGCACATAGTGAACAACCTCTAATGAAACGTGAAACACTATCTACCATGTGAGCCCAATAACAATACCTCTGTAAATGTGCCACCGTTTTTCTTACCCCGAAATGTCTAGTTATGAGAGAAGAATGAGCTTCTCTCATGATGCTTAGTCTCTCCCCCTGTGGTATACATAACTTGCCCATATGAAACATAAAATTATCATGCAAATGATAATCATTCTCCTCAACATGTTTCCCTTCACTCAAGTTAGCATACACATCCTTAATATCAACATCTGATGTATACTGTTCTATGTAGCTCTCATGTACAATAGAATCATTCTTAATCAAAGTATTAGCAGTAATAATAGGCCTTGGAAGAATATCAGCAACCTTGTTGTAAATACCTTTCTTGTACCTTATTACCAAGTGAAATTGTTGTAGGAAGCCCATCCATCTGAAATGTCATGACTGTTACAATTTACTTTGTGATTGCAAGTACTGTAAAGGTTGATGTTCGGTATGAACAATTTTTTCTTTTCCCATCAAATAGTGTTTCCATTTTTTGATAGTTTCTAACAACGCATACAACTCTTTATCATATGTAGGATAACTCACAAAATAACCATTAAATTTCTCTGAATGAAATGCAACAGGCTTACCATGTTGTAAGAGAACTGCACCCATGGCGTAATCACTAGCATCTATCTGAATCATGAATGGTTGTCTCAAGTCCAGTAATGAAACGACTAGAGCTAAACTTATCTTCTCTTTCAAAGACTCAAAAGCTTTTTTTTTCTTGCCTCCCCATTGGAAAGCACTCTTCACACTAGTCACTGCATGCATAGGAGTTGCTATTGAAGAGAAGTTAGAAATAAACTTCCTCCAATACTGAGCTGCACCCAAAACAATTCTTACCTCTGTAATGGATTTGAGAGTAGGCCAATTCACAATGGCTTCTACTTTGGAAGGATCAATTCTCAAAGTGCCTCCTCCTACTATGTGTCCCAAATAAACCAAAGAAGTCTTTCCAAATTCACACTTTGGAATTTTAAGAAATAACCGATTTTTCTACAAAACATCAAGTACTTTCTTAACATGCATGACATGCTCTTCTCTAGTCTTGCTGAAAATTAAGATGTCATATAAGTAGACAATAATGAAATCATCAAGAAAATGATGTAATATATCATCCATTACCCACATGAAAGTTGCAGGTGCATTACATAAACCAAATGGCATAACAAGCCACCCAAAGAGTCCCTGTTTGGTTTTAAATGTTGTCTTCCAAATGTCACTTTCTGCAATTCTAACTTTATGATAACCACTACATAAGTCTAACTTAGTGAAATATTTAGCATCTTTTAGTTGGTCCAACAAATCATCTATCCTTGGAAGTGGGTAACGATTCTTTACAGTTATTTTGTTCAATGCCTTGAAGTCCACACACATGCGCCAAGTTCCATCTTTCTTTGGAATCAACACTATCGGTGACCCACATGGCGAAGTACTTGGTCATATGAATCCTTTGTCCAACAAGTCTTTAATTTTCCTCCTAATTTCAGTATTCTCCATGATAGACAAGCAGTACATGTCGATGTTAGAAAGAGGACAATCTTGATGTAAATGGATCTCATGCTGAATCTCCCTTTTAGGAGGTAAACCTATCGGTTCCTGAAACATCTCATCATGTGCATCAACTACATCATATAAATATTATTTAAGCTTGGAATCACAATTTCCAAATGACTCGTGATTCATATCAACCTTGGGCTTAACCATAAGAAGTACAAAACTCTTGCTAGAATTGACTAGCCTTTTTACCTGTCCCGCATTTACCATCGCTATATTTGTCTTCTTGCGATGTGCTCTGACAATGAACTCCTTGTCATCTTTAAAGAGATGATATTTATTTTCATGGAAATGGAAGATTTCTTTCTTGTCAAATAAGTAAGGACTTCCCAAAACAATTCCTGATATATAAAACGACACCACATCAAGTTCAACTGTGTCAATAAAGTGTGCAGTTATGGTGAATCGCAATATGAACTCTCTTGAGACTTTTAATTTTGCATCTTGCATATCCACCCAAGTGGATAAGGCTTTGGATGTGGAATGGTCTCAAGTTTTAGCTATTTGACCAAGTCTTCTAATATAATATTTTCTTGTGACCCATTGTCAAACAGTGTGTCAATTTTAGTATGTTTTGAGACTACCCTCACATGGAACAATTCAATTCTTTCTTCCTCACTAGGAGCTTGTACATGACAGTTCGAAGTACTAGTGATTTCTTTAGTTTCAGTTTCCTTTCCCTTAATAATTTTCAAACCCAGGGCTGCAATTTTGGTTGGTTTCATCCCCTGAATCATCACCTAAATCTTGAGGTGTAGTTGTTGTAGCTGCAATTTTATTCTTTCCCTTGTTTTTGTTAAACTGGTTTCTTTTTTCAGGATGTAATTTCCATCAGTTTTTCTCTTCATGGCCTTCTATTGAACAACGTTTACAAATGACTTTTTCACCCTCTTGTTTGATAGATGCATTCATTAAATTTACCTTCTCCCTTAAAGGTTTTATCTTTTTTCTTCCCTTTGAAAGGCTTGTTTCTACCCTCATCAAAAGTGTTTTTCCCTCTAGCCTCTAAATGCGTAGCTTGTACACAAACTTCGTCTAGACTAGTAGGATTAAACATAAGGATAGTATGTTTCAGGTAACTGTGCAAACCACCTGTATACTTCAGCAAAGTATCTTGACTTTGTAAGTCTACCCGTAATAAGAGTGCTCTTCTCCTAAATTCCTAGGTATATTCTTGCACATTCTGTCCCTTAAGCTGTCTAAAGTTTTTCCAATTCATTATAGCCTTTTGAAGATGAGCTAAAGGATAAAATTACTTCTTGATTGCAGTAATAAATTTAGTCCATGATATATTAATCTTACCATGTTTCTTGATATCATCATTGGTCTTGGCTTCCCACCATACCAATGTTGTTCCATCCATTCTTAGCGAGGCTAATTGTATTTTGGTGTTATCATCATGAAGGTTTTGAATCCTTAAAAAAACTTCCAATTGTCTGATCCAATTGTCTAATTTCTCTGCATTGACTTCACTGTTAAACATGGGCAATTCAAATTTGACATCAAGCTTTAAAAAGGGATTTTTACCAGTGGTTTTTGACTTATGTGACTAATTTACCGAAGTCGAGGAAGACGATGTTGAGGAAGAGGATGACGATGGAGATGGTGGATCACCATTTCCTCCATGTCCTTTCTTAGACTAATCATTACTCTTCTTTCCTCCTTAGGAACCCTCTCCTTATTTTTGGTTTTTAGACCCTTCTCTAGCAATCCTATCATTTCTTTCTTGATAGAGGATCCTTACAATTTCAGTCATATCCAAGAAAGCTTTTTGGAATACCCTTTCTTCTTCCTTGGGATCCATCTCTTCAGGAGCTTCTCCTTCTCTTGAAGACATGCTTGAAGTTTCTTCTAGGGCTCTTAGAGGTGGTTCTCTGACCCTTCTTGGTTGTGGATTAGTTTGTGCACTAACCAAGTTTCCTTCACCTCTCTTGAGTTTTAACCTAGTTAGCATCAAAACTTGCAAACAAATGACTTAATATTTGCACAAATCAAATGTTGAGGAAAAACTCTAGCTTTTAAGGCTCTAATCCTGAGGTCTGAGACCAAATGATATGAAAATTAAAGTATTTTTTTTGTTGTTCAAAGTATTCCTTTCCATTATATTAAGTATGAAAAGTGTTTAGATAGTCTTGCAAGTGAAACAAAGTGTTTTTGATAACTGTTTATGAAATTTGGTGTGAGGGAGTGTTGTTTTAATTTACTTTTTAACAAATTAAATCTAAATAACACAGTAGAATAACTTCACCATAAACACACAGCAACATGATGAGGCAGTTCACCCCTCCTGGGCTACATCTGTCGGGTCCAAGGCTCCCAATGGGCATGTCCTTGATATATTATGATGCTCAAATTGGTAATACAGTGAGAAAAAGGCCTAAACAGACCAAAAAAATTATGAAAATGAATTCAAAATAGAGAAAGAAGCTAAGAATGACTCTGATTTCACCTAAAACAGTGAAGTGTATTCCAATGCAGCTCTATTTCCCTCAAGGCCCTCATGGCTCCCCAAGCTTCTCTGAAGTAAAAATGGCTGAAAAACACCTTTGATGGCTTTGAAACCTGTTCCAATGGCTCCAGAATGCTGAGAATACCTGAAATCAAAAAAAACAATTGCTCCAAAAGGCTCAGTAATGTGAAAATTATGACCAACTGAAGTTTTGTCCAATTTGGCCTAAAGAAACTCCACTAAACTTGGGAGAATTGGAGATAAGCTCGCTACATCTGGAAAACTCCGCCCAGAATGGCGTGCTCTGCCTAAAACGTTAGAACCATTTGGTGTGAATTTAAATGTTAGGTGGGTAGTGGTTGCATGGACCAACTACGCCACCGCCGGTGGAACCGTTTGCATTAACGGTTTGAAAACCATGGCAATGAATGTTACGTAACCTCCGACGGTTTCAATGTGAATAACTTCGCATCACCGTAACAGTCAGGGTTTGGTGTTATCCACCGGTGGACTGTATTCTATGGTTCCGAGCCGTGGTTCTATGTAGAGGGGGTTGGCCCCCTTTCCGCCCCCATTCAAACCTTTATTGAAATTTAAATATGCGATGAGTCCTTTGTATAATAAGAACTAAGGTGTGGGTGGGCCGATCGAGCCTGTGGGCTGGTAGCCACTCGACTTCGGGTCGAATCCTACCAACCCAATAAATTTTTCCACTGTAAACTCTTCCATCCTGTGGCCATGTGGCGACCTCCGAGCCTACCACGTGGCAGTTGTTGATTGGCCCAAAACAAATAGTTATAAAAATCCTCCAATGTGCGAATGACAAATGTCGAGCCATGAATGGTTGTAGAAGGAATATTTCATGGAATATTTTGTGGAATATTCTTTTTTTAATATTTTTTTAATCAAATTCAACCATGGTCAAACTGGTCTTTTGCATGAAATTTTGAATTTTCAAACTTGAATAACTTTCACATACAGTGTCGGATTTGAGTGTCGTTTACGGCTACAGAATTGTATCAACGACGCCTATCTTGTTGTTCTGGTTTCAACCAATTCTGAGCAGTTCCAATTTTGAGCATTTTCTTCACTTAGGACATGATCCCTTGATCACACCTCCCCATTGGGAAGCTTTTCGACCCAAAAAGCCTTCGATTACCCGTTAAGAAGATGAGGGTATAGGTCCCTCACATTTTCCACCTCAATCCACTTTTCCTTACTATGTTTGATGCCTTTAAGACCAACCCGAACATAATCAACATTTCCCCTCCTTGAAGTGCGTGTCCTTCTGTCAAGGATAGCATCCTCTTTCAATTCATCCAAAAATTCTAGCAAGAAATCCTCTATGGATGGTATCTGAATGTCACTTTCATAATCAGAAATTAAAGGAGGTTCATACAAACGTAAATTTTCCACATTCACAACGGAATACATTTGCATGTATGAAGGAAAATCTAATTGAAAAGCATTATTTCCAACTTTTTTAAGGATATTGAATGGACCATAATGAATAGGCTTCAGCTTTTTACCTTCTCCTTGCATTCTTTCCTTACTAATATGCAACCATACCTCATCCCCTTCTTGAAACTTATGATCAATTATGTGCTTATCATGCCTCTCCTTGTACTTGCCTTGACTTTATTCAAGCTGTTCTTGAACTTGCTGATGTATGAGCTAAATTATTTCAATGAACATGTGAGCTTTGTCAATGTCCCTATGACCATCAATGGCCACATCCTTCTCAAGAATAAAATCTAAAGGTGACTTAGGCAAATACCCAAAACAAGCTTCAAAAGGTGAAGCATTTGTAGAAGAGTGCTTGGCTCAGTTGTAAGCATGTTGAATGCAATGCAAATGCTCATCCCAAAGCTTGGGATGCTTGCCGCAATAACCTCTCAAAATATGTACAATGGTTCTGTTCACTACCTCTGTTTGGCCATCTATTTGTGGATGGAAAGTAGTACTCTTCTTCAACTTGGTGTCCATCATCTTTCATAAATTAGACCAAAAATTCCCCACAAATATGGAATCCCTTTCACTAACAATAGAAGTAGGCAAGCCATAATGAACCCATACATGTTGAAAATATAAATCAGCAGTTTCTTCAGCAGTTATAGTTTTCTTACATGGCTTAAGAATACACATCTTGCGGAAACAATCAACTACTACAAAATGATAATCATGTTGCTTTCTAGATAATGGTAGCCCTCCAACAAAATCCATAGAAACACTTTCCCATGGTCTAGAAGGTAACGACAATGGTGTATATAAACCAAGCTTCCTATTTCTAGGCTTTCTTGTAGCACATAATGAACAACCTCTAATGAAACGTGAAACACTATCTACCATGTGAGGCCAATAACAATACCTCTGTAAATGTGCCACCGTTTTGCTTACCCTGAAATGTCCAGCTATGAGAGAAGAATGAGCTTCTCTCATGATGCTTAGTCTCTCCCCATGTGGTATACATAACTTTCCCATATGAAATATAAAATTATTATGCAAATGATAATCATTCTCCTACATGATTCCCTTCACTCAAGTTAGCATGCACATCCTTAAAATCAACATCTGATGCATACTGTTCTATGTAGCTGTCATGTACAATAGAATCATTCTTAAGAAAAGTACTAGCACTAATAATAGGCCTTGAAAGCATATCAGAAACCTTGTTGTAAATACCTTTCTTGCTCCTTATTACAAAGTGAAATTGTTGTAGGAAGCCCATCCATCTGAAATGTTGTGACTGCTGCAATAAAATTTGCAAATGCAAGTACTGTAAAGGCTGATGTTCGGTATGAACAATTGTTTCTTTTCCCATCAAATAGTGTTTCCATTTTTTGACACTTTGTACCAACACATACAAATCTTTATCATATGTAGGATAATTCACAATAGCACCATTAAATGTCTCAGAATCAAATGCAACAGGCTTACCATGCTGTAAGAGAAGTGCACCCATGGCATAATCACTAACATCTGTCTGAATCTCGAATGGCTGTCTCAAGTCCGGTAATGCAAGGACTAGAGGTAAACTTATCTTCTCTTTCAAAGCTCAAAAGCTTTATGTTGCTTGCCTCCCCATTGGAAAGCACGCTTCACACTAGTCATTGCATGCACAGGAGCTCTTATGGCAGAGAAGTTAGAAATAAACTTCCTCCAATACTGAGTTGCACCCAAAAAACTTCTTACCTCTGTAAGGTATTTGGGAGTAGGCAAATTCACAATGGCTTGTACTTTGGAAGCATCAATTCTCAAAGTCCCTCCTCCTACTATGTGTCCCAAATAAACTAAAGAAGTCTTTCCAAATTCACACTTTGACATTTTAAGAAATAACTGATTTTTCTTCAAAACATCAAGTACTTTCTTAACATGCATGACATGCTCTTCTCTACTCTTACTTAAAATTAAGATTTCATCTAAGTACACAATAACGAAATCATCAAGAAAAGGATGTAAGATATCATCCATTACCCGCATGAATGTTGCAGGTGCATTGCATAAACCAAACGACATAACAAGCCACTCAAAGAATCCCTGTTTGGTTTTAAATGTTGTCTTCCAAATGTCACTTTTTGCAATTCTAACTTGATGATAACCACTATGTAAGTCTAAGTTAGTGAAATATTTAGCATCTTTCAGCTTATCCAACAAATCATCTATCCTTGGAAGTGGATAACAATTCTTTACTGTTATTTTGTTCAATGCCCTGAAGTCCACACACATGCGCCAAGTTCCATCTTTCTTCGGAATCAACACTATCGGTGACCCACATGGCGAAGTGCTTAGTCTTATGAATCCCTTTTCCAACAAGTCTTTAATTTGCATCTTGATTTCAGAATTGTCCATGATAGACAAGCGATACATGCTGATGTTAGGAAGAGGACAATCTTGATGTAAATGGATCTCATGTTGAATCTCCCTTTTAGGAGGTAAACCTGTCGGTTCCTGAAACATCTCATGATGTGCATCAACTACATCATATAAATATGATTTAAGCTTGGAATCACAATTTTCAAATGACTCATGATTCATATCAACCTTGGTCTTAACCATAAGAAGTACAAAACTCTTGCTAGAATTGACTAGCCTTTTTACTTGTCCCGCATTTACCATCGCTATATTTGTCTTCTTGCGATGTGCTCTAACAATGAACTCCTTGCCATCTTTAAAAAAATGATATTTATTTTCATGGCAATGGAAAATTTCTTTCCTGTCAAATAAGTAAGGACTTCCTGAAACAATTCCTGATATATCAAGCGGCACCACATCAAGTTCAACTGTGTCAATAACGTGTGCAGTTATGGCGAATCGTAATATGCACTTTCTTGAGACTTGTAAGTTTGCATCCTTGCATATCCACCCAAGTGGATAAGGCTTTGGATGTGGAATGGTCTCAAGTTTTAACTGTTTGACCACGTCTTCTGATATAATATTTTTTTGTGACCCACTGTCAAATAGTGTGTCAATTTTAGTATGTTTTGTGACTACCCTCACATGGAACATTTCAATTTTTTCTTCCTCTCTAGGAGCTTGTACATGACAGTTTGAAGTACTAGTGCTTGCTTTAGTTTCAGTTTCCTTTTCCTTCATACTTTTCAAACTTATGGCTGCAATTTTGGTTTCATCCCCTAAATCATCACCTAAATCTTGTTGTGTAGTTGTAGTAGCTATAGTTTTCTTCTTTCCCTTGTTTTTGTTAAACTGGTTTCTTTTTTCAGGATGTAATTTCCAATAGTTTTTCTCTTCATGGCCCTCTCTTGAAAAACGTTTACAAATGGATTTTTCACCCTCTTGTTTGATAGATGCATTCTTTTTACCTTTTCCCTTAAATGTTTTATCTTTTTTCTTCCCTTTGAAAGGCTTGTTTCTACCCTCATCAAAAATGTTTTTCCCTCTAGCCTCTAAATGCGTAGCTTATAAACAAACTTCGTCTAGACTAGTAGGATTAAACATAAGGATAGTATGTTTAAGGTAACTATGCAAACCACCTATATACTTCAACAAAGTATCTTGACTTTGTAAGTCTACCCCTAATAAGAGTGCTCCTCTCCTAAATTCCTTGGTATAGTCTTTCGCATTCTGTCCCTTAAGCTGTCTAAAGTTTTGCCAATTCTTTAAGCCTTTTGAAGATGAGCTAAAGGATAAAATTGCTTCTTGATTGCAGTAATAAATTCAGTCCATGATAGATTAATCTTACCATGTTTCTTTATTTCATCCTTGGTCTTGGCTTCCCACCATACCAATGCTGGTCCATCCATTCTTAGCAAGGCTAGTTGTATTTTGGTGTCGTCATCATGAAGGTTTTGAATCCTTAAATAAACTTCCAATTGTCTGATCCAATTGTCTAATTTCTCTGCATTGACTTCACCGTTAAACATGGGCAATTCAAACTTGACGTCAAGCTTTAAAAAATGATTTTTACCAGTAGTATTTTACTTATGTGATTGATTTACCAAAGTCGAGGAAGACAATGTCGAGGAAGAGGATGACGATGGAGATGGTGGATCACCATTTCCTCCATGTCCTTTCTTAGACTGATCATTACTCTTCTTTCCTCCTGAGGAACCCTCTCCTTCTTTTTGGTTTTTAGACCCTTCTCTAGCAATCCTATCATTTCTTTCTCGATAGAGGATCCTTACCATTTCAGTCATATCCAAGAAAGCTTTCCAGAATACCCTTTCTTCTTCCTTGGGATCCATCACTTCAGAAGCTTCTCCTTCTCTTGAAGACATGCTTGAAGGTACTTCTAGGGCTCTTGGAGGTGGTTCTATGACCCTTCTTGGTTGTGGAATAGTTTGTGCACTAACCAAGTTTCCTTCACCTCTCTTGAGTTTTAACCTAGTCAGCATCTAAACTTGCAAACAAATGAATTAATATTTGCACAAATTAAATGCTAAGTAAAAACTCTAGCTTCTAAGGCTCTAATCCTGAGCTCTGATACCAACTGATCTGAAAATGAAAGTATTTGTTTTGTTGTTCAAAGTATTCATTTCCATTAAATTAAGTGTGCAAAGTGTTTAGATAGTCTTACAAGTGAAACAAAGTGTTTTTGATAATTGTTTATGAACTTTGGTGTGAGGGAGTGTTGTTTTAATTTACTGTTTAACAACTTAAATCTGAATAACACAACAAAATAACTTCACCATAAGCACATTGCAACATGATGAGGCAGTTCACCCCTCCTAGGCTACATCTGTCGAGTCCAAGGCTCCCAATGGGTATGTCCTTGATATATTATGATGCTCAAATTGGTAATAAAGTGAGAAAAAGGCCTAAACAGACCAAACCAGCTATGAAAATGAATTCAGGACACAGAAAGAAGCTAAGAATGACTCTGATTTCACCTAAAATAGTGAAGTGTAGTCCGATGTAGCCCTGTTTCCCTTGAGGACCTAATGGATCCCCAAGCTTCTCTGAAGTAAAAATGGCTGAAGGACACCTCTGATGGCTCTACAACCTGTTCCAATGGCTCCAGAATGCTGAGAATACCCAAAATCGAAAAAAAATTCGCTCCAAAAGGTCCAGTAATGTGAAAACTATGACCAACTGAAGTTTTGTCTAATTTGGCCTAAATAAACTCCACTAAACTTGGGAGAACTGGAGATAAGCCCACTACAACTCGAAAAAACTGCCCAGAATGGCGTGCTTCGCCTAAAACGTCAGAACCGTTTGGTGTGATGTTAAATGTTAGGTGGGTAGTGGTCACATGGACCAACTACCCCACTGCCAGCAGAACCGTTTGCGTTAACGGTTTGAAAACCGTGGCAATGAATGTTACGTAACATCCGCCAGTTTCAATGTGAGCAACTCTGCATCACCGTAATAGTCGGGGTTTGGTGTTATCCGTTGGTGGACTGTAGTCTATGGTTCCGAGCCGTGGTTCTATGTTGAAATTTTAAATATGCGATGAGTCATTTTTATAATAAGAACTAATGTGTGGCGAGCCGGTGGGGCCTGTGGGCTGGCGGCCACTCGACCCGGGGTCGAATCCTACCAACTCCAATAAATTTTTCCACTGTAAACTCTTTCGTCGTGTGGCCACATGGCGGCCTCCAGTCCTGCCACGTGGTAGTTGTTGATTGACCCAAAACAAATAGTTATATAAATCCTCCAATGCGCGAATGAAAAATGTCAAGCCATGACTGGTTGTTGAAGGAATATTCCATGGAATATTCTGTGGAATATTATTTTTTTAATATTTTTTTTAATCAAATTCAACCATGGTCAAACTGGTTTTTTGCGTGAAATTGTGAATTTTCAAATTTGAATAACTTTCACATACAGTGTCGGATTTGAGCATCGTACATGGCCACAGAATCATATCGATAAGGCCTATCCTGTCGTTCTAGTTTCAATCAATTCTGAGCAGTTCCAATTTTGAGCATTTTCTTCACTTTGGACATGATCACCTGATCAAGGGTTTAGGGTTTAGGGTTTACTACTGTGGGGGATTCTTTCAACTAATTCAGCTATGACATTAACTATCCGACATGCGTCCAGCATGGCCCCGGTGATTTCTTTGTAAGCCTTGGGCTTGCTTATGTCCTCATTTCCGAATAAACTGAAAATTTACTACGCCATTATTCATTTGGAAATCCCTTCTCAACATCCCAAAATTACTATATCAGCGAATCAATAAAGTTCTGGAAGACTAGATATGACATCCAATAATGTCCTCTTGCACCAATACTTTCCAACTCCTCCATCAAGAAGCATAGCAACAACAACATCACTGGAAGCAACACTTTCATCCATACAAACATCTGTGACATAATGGCAAACCAGGGATGTCAAATTATTCTCCAAGGCAACATCAAACAAAGAATAAAGATGTTGAACATCTTCGGTCCAACATTGGCCACCTCTTTTCCTTTCCCTAAAATTTTCATCATCTTTTCTAGAGATAGGGTCGGCTTCCAGACATTCATTGTAAAGACGTAATTATGTAGCTCCATCATGCTTTGGAACTGGTACCCTACAGATAGGGCATACATCACACCATTAACTACATTCAGTGCACAAGGACGGATGGCCACAAGACGTCAAAACGTGCTGAACGACTCGCCCACAGCTCCTCAATTCTCTTATCGCACGACACTTCTCAAATTTTTCCTCACTGCACAGATCAAGAGGATTAATGTTCTCTAAGCGCTCCAATGCATCAAGTCGAAGCCTGCGCTGCTAGGTGCTGAGCTTGGGGACGTCTCTGAGAACAGTATTCATGGCAGTTTTCCTATGGCCCCTTCATCCGACTGTCACAGTAACAAATTTTGAAACTAAAAAAATACTTACGGCGTTGTCTAATATTCTACCTAAAAAATCTTAACGCTAAGTATTACCTGGAATTTTGTGAGACTCTTCTTACATGGGAAACATGTTTAGTGAGACGTGCTACCGTGATGGCCTCCCTACGGTAATTCTTGGAAATTTGCATTTCTAGCCAAGGTTAGTCAAAGATTCTAGAGCTTGCAACCACTCCGAAGGTGAAAGTTTGTTAACCTTCCCATCGTGGGTTCAAGCCCCATGTTGGGTATTATTGAGATTTTTGTAATTTTATAAAAGCATAACCGCTCTCAATTCTCCCGAGAGACAATTGCACGAGGAAATGAAACCAAGGCTTCGTATTAACGAATTAAGGGGAAATGAACTACAGATCCCCCACCCTGCGGACTCGAAATTTTGCTTTATCTCTTTGTAATTTGTCAACAGAGCTGTCCGACTGTAGTGGTGAGTGCAGTCCAGCCGAGCAGAATAACCAAATTCCAAAAATCCAGAACCCCACCGAATTAAAAAAAAAGTTATCGTTTATGGTAAATGTGAAATATCATATGGTCATATGTATTAAAACATTGTGTGGCAATTACATTTCATTTAACCAAAAATCGAATCATAAACCTGGTTCGAATATGGCGGAGTGAATTAAAACATTTCGAATGGTTATATATAGTGTGTATTATATCAAACGATGGTGCAAAAACATTTTCCTTTTAACTTAGGAATAAAACCTCTAATCTAAATTAGATAATGGCTTATGAATTTAACATTAGGATTCATTTATGTTGGAAAATAAAATTTATATTATTTTGAACATGTGTAGGTAGGAATGAGCACTTGTTTTTAGTATATAAGTATAGTAGTGATAAAATATTTGGTATCAATCTAGGAATAAATTTTAACACTTCAACTTGAATTCAAAAAATATGCATACTAGGGCTCATAGGCCTCAAGGGCTGCAACTTAGTTCCGATACCATATGTGAGGACTTACCCTAGGTCTTCATACTAAACCAAATATATCATTGAAATTAAACACAACATGAAGGAGAATAAAATATTTCTATCTTAAACATTTATTTGATGACAATATACAAGTAAAATTTATTTACAACATATTAAACAAATTCATTTCTTTTCTTTTTCCAGCAATTTATATAAGTAATTAGCAATCTAAGAATATTTGTGTCACTCGCTTGGTTGAGATCCACCTGACTTTTGTTGAGACGCTCTTGCTGGGCTACCCGACTAGATTTACCTCCCAGCCAACTACAATTGATTTCCTAGCCCAGGGAACCTCCACAGGCTCCCTAGCCCTCTGAGCCCAAGCCCAACCAGCTGTACTGTGTCCGAGTGGGAATCAACACCCTACAACTCTAAACAAGACCAATAATCCTCCTCAGTGCCAAAACAAGACCAAGAATCCTAGCCCAGGGAACCTCCACAGGCTCCCTAGCCCTCTGAGCCCAAGCCCAACTAGCTGTATTGTGTACGAGTGGGAATCAACACCCTCCAACTCTAAAAACGACCAAGAATCCTCCTCAGTGCCAAAACAAGACCAAGAATCCTCTCAGTGCCACAACAAGGCCAAAATCCTCCACAATGCCAAACAAGGCCAAAATCCTCCACAATGCCAAATAAGACCAAAAATCCTTCCACAATGCCACAACAAGGCCAAAATCCTCCATGATGCCAAACAAGACCAAAAATCCTTCCCCTTCCTCTCATCCTCCTTCCCTTTTATATATTTTCCTGTCATCCACTTCAACTACTTGTCATTAATTTCATGACTACCCCTCCATCCTTCTCATTTATTAACATTGACTTTCCTACCATATATAGATATTTTATTCAAAAATAAATGGGAGAAGACCAAAATGTAAATTGAGATGACATATTAGATGTACAAAATCTAGATATGTGATTTTAGAATTAAATGAGGGAAGGCCATGTCTTATCTACAAGTTAAATTGAGATGACATATTGGATGTACAAAATCTAGATATTTGATTTTAGAATTAACTGAGGAAAGGCCATACCTTATCTACAAGTTAAATTGAGATGACATATTGGATGTACAAAATCTAGATATTTGATTTTAGAATTAAATGAGGAAAGACCATACCTCATCTAAGATTTTATTTGAGAAGACATGTTATAAATGAAACAAATAATAAAGGTCATAATAGTAAAAATAAAATAAAATTATAATTTCACAAGTGTAGATATTAGTCAAAAATTATAAGTCATTATTTACAGATTAATTAAAAGCTAATCAAAATT